>JAHFZB010000907.1:0-22464 GCA_036884735.1 Huso huso
GGTGTTCGTCTCAAAAATGCATTATATATAGTGACAGCGTTAGTTTACATGCTTTAGGGCCTTGGGTTTGAGGAAGATAGACTACATCTGGCAGAAGCAGTTAAGGTGGGCAATTAAAGCAGGGTTAGAAACTCACGCTCGCCCGTTCGCCCGCCGCGTATTAAATCTGATGAGGACTAGTTGATGTTCTGTGTCTCAGTATTCTTCTGGGCGATTTACTTAAAACAACATGTACAGATATACTCCCACATTCACAGTCTTGCGTAAAAAAATGCAGGAAAAGTATATTTTCTAACGGGATGTAGCATTGAGCACAACTGGCAAATGCAGAGAAAAAGCGGACTGGGAAATGCCAGCAACAATTATTACTGTTTTTAAAACATGCTTTCAAAAGTTCTTAACAAATTGATGCAATTGTAAGTGTCGCAATTGCCGGGATCTTTCGTACATCTCATTATAGTATTTGAACACCCTCATTTGCACTATGTCTGCCACCTTTTTGCGAATTTATGCAGGAAAGCACATAAACATACATGCCAACAGTCCCTATATGGTTGGGACAGTCCCGATTTCCTAACAAATGTCCCGTGTCCTGATGCATAGGAAGAAAGTCCCGATATTTACTCAGATTTTTTTTTTTTTGCACAGTAGTTAGTGAAAACCACACGCTGTGCTCTTCGTGCGGTTGACACATCTGCTGATCACTAACTTATACAAAGGTAAGAACGCTTCATTATGTCTATTTTTACTTTTTTACTATCATGATGGTAGTGTGGTGTTGATTTGGGGGATACGTAATGAGTGTTTTTTGTGCATGACTCCTCCCATGTGTATGATGCGTATAACCCCACCCAGGGGGGACAGGTGTCCCGCTGAACAGTTTTCAAAATGTTGGCAAGTATGTATAATGCATATTCATCTAAGCTTGAACCGCCAAGTAAAACTGCTGCTTACAAAGCATTCCCCTAAGGGGAGCAGAAGAAGCCACCACCCTTTGAAAGAGGACCTGATCTGGTGATGCCAGGTCAGCAGGGTGGACTCTTGGCGTCCCTCAAAACCAAAGACTGAGCGGATCGCCAACTCCACTTAAGTGCAGAAATAACAACAAAAAGACCCCCCCCCCAAAGTTATATAGTTAGTTTACAGGCTTTGGGTCTTGGGTTTGAGAACATAGACTACATCTGGTAGAAGCAGTTAAGATGCGCCAATTAAAGCAGGGTTAGAAACTCACGCTGCGCCGCCCGGCGTATTAAATCTAATGAGGACAAGTTGATGTTCTGTGTCTCAGTATTCTTCTGGGCGATTTACTTAAAACAACATGTACAGATATACTCCCATGTTCTCAGTCTTATGTAAAAAAATGCAGGAAAAGTCCATTTTCTAATGGGATGTAGCATTGGTGAATAAGCATTCACAATGCCACAAAACAGACACTCAGAAAAACCTCCTTTAATCTCCCATGCAATGCCAAACCCACTTCATGACATTGTACATTTGTGTTCTCCCCTCTGCAGGGATGTAAAGTTTATTGGGCATTTGATTTAATTGAAACATATTGCATCTTTGAAGTAAGTGGAAAGTCATTTTACAAAATGCAGAGATTTATACCAGGTTCAAACCCCCTACCACAAAAGACTATGTGATAAGCAAAGGGGGGCGGTTGTACTAATGTGAGATCAAAATATAGGTCACAGTTTACTGTACATTTTAAAACTAGTAAATAAACAATTACCATAATCAACATTAGCGTAATATGTTATTTTAAAACATAATAGCACAATATATTCGTAATAAAGTTGAGTTCTTAAAGTTTGGGACTCACTGTCTGTAGCTTGATGTTGTTTACATTCAAATGGGTAGATTCTGAGTGTTCAATGTGGACTATATCAAAACATTTCAGGTATCAAACAGATTTGATATACGACATAGCAGTAAACTGTTTCCTGTTTCCCTGTTGAGTTATGCTTCAAAGCCAAAACAATTTATTATCTCAGTTTTGACAACCAGTTTGCATCGATTTGATTTATTAGAACAGCTTTATTCAGGCACTTGATGGTAATATGAGAACTCAATCAACTAACCCATTCCATCCACTGAAGTCAACTGCAGCCCTCCTCAAGACAAAGTGGCCCTTATTCACAATATTGCATGTGGTGTTTTCTCAAGATCAGGTGTGGAATCCATCACCCTTTCATAAAAATGATTACACTCCTATTGAAATCTGAGATGCATCCCAACTCCTGTCGTTTGTACATAACCCTTCATGCATGCGATTATTTATTTATATTAGCATTAACTCTTTCAGCACTGCCAACCTACAGGCTAAAAAAAGATAATGCCATTCAAAACAGAAGACCTGCAGCAAGCAATATACTAATATGTACATACCTACCTGTTTCTATGAATTTATTGGTATGCACAATTTAAACTATTGAATTATCCTAGGGCAGTGGTTTTCAGACTAGGCTCTACAAAATACTACAGATACTTGCTCTTATCTGCTCCTATTTTACTGCATTTAATCCTGTACTTTAGAGTACTGTAATCTGTCAAGTGTCATTTAATCTGTAGTATTTTGTATTTAATTATATCCTGATGTAATATCACTGACACTGTTATCTGCTCCGTTATTGAATCTTATTTTGTCATATACTTGTACTTGCTAGAACCAAAGTCATTGTATTTTATCTTCCTCTTAATTGTATTAATACTTGTACTGTGATTCTTGAAATGTATTTTTGTTTACAACTGTAAGTCGCCCTGAATAAGGGTGTCTGCTAAGAAATAAATAATAATAAAATAATAATAATAATACATAATCCTTAATGACCAATCACCGGCCTGCCTTTCCTATTGGCCTTCCAGCAGCAAGCCAGCAGCACCACCAGGCTTGTGCTAGAACCTTTTAATTTCAGGACCATCAAAAAGTTAAATCCTCATCTTCCACCCTGTCTAACTCAGCTAAAGTATCTGAGAACTGTTTATCTGTTGTTGGCATTGGTTGACACCTTCAGATAATGGGCACTAGCAGCTGGTGCAATACAACTGCACTAGCCTTGATTTCAATGCTGGCTGTCACACAATGCTTGTGCTATCCATGACCTACGGATAAAGCCCATTCCACTCAGGTAAAATGAGATAATGAACTACCTCATGGTCTGGGTGGAGGTTTAATTGGTTCAATTAAACATTTTAGAACAGGGGTTGGAACAAAAGACCAGGCGTGAAAGAGCCAACTTTTGGCCACCCTGATGTAAACAGTCCTGCTGCTAGAAGCTACTTCATTCACTTGGAATGAAACTGACATGTTATTGTGTGCGGCAGGATCCTACTAAACACCTACAAGCACTGGAGCAGGAATTAGTCAGTCGTCACTGTCAACATGCATAACACATGTGACAGTAGCATTACTGAGAGGCAATCAAGCTGTGTGCAGATATACGCAAGACCAAAATGTTTATGCTGCAAAGAATATTCACTTCAGTTCAGCCTCTGAAACCTGACAGCTCCTAGCAGTAACTCATTAAAGTTCCTCTTTCTCTTACACATCGCAGAGCTTAAAAAAGTAATCTTACTTTTACAAAAATATGCTTTCCTACTGAAGATTCCTTGTTGTAGCATTTTTGTGTTTTTTTGTGTTGCAAAACAATGATTTCTAGAGTAAATGTACAGTAATAGGAAATGCATATACAATGTGTATGTTCCTGTATATTTCCATGTCATGATTTCTATAAGTTCATAGTTTGATATAGGGTTATGTTGCAGAATTGTCAGTTTTAACTAAAATATGTAACTCACAAGTTTAAAAAATTGAAACTAGAGAGCACTCAGAAAACAGAGCTCCAGTTAAAATAACCTCCACAGGGGCTCAGGGTGGTTTCACGGAGCGTTCATTGCATTCTGGGCATCGTAGTCTGACAGTATACAGAAAAACATAAACAGATCAGAATGAAATGCTTTCAAGTACGCAGTGGCAACTTTCAGAAAACTCTTCATGCACTTTAGATCCTATTCCTGGCTAGAAGAAGTGCCACTACTGTGTACTGGCGTACCGCCCATTTCAAGCACTGTATAGGAGGTTTGTGAAACCAGGCATGGAACTTATTTGATTCTTTGTTGCTTACTTTTGCTAATTTTACAAGTTCTCATAAGAAGAGGGTCAAAACAGCTGGGTTCAGGTAGACAGAAGCAGGAAAAAAAGAAACTTAGTCAAACACAACCACCAGAAATCAAAACTTCCAACAAATTTGAGCCACTTCAAAATTTAGATGATCAAAACCAACATCAAAACACGAAAGGAACAACATCAGGACTCTATTAACAGTGGTGGCCAGACAGCAAAAGAAGGAGGTCATGATTGTTGGAGACTCCATATTGAGAAACACAGCAAGTTCAGTTCACAGTCTGGACCCCCTTACTACAACAGTGTGCTGTCTTCCAGAGCCTTTGTCAGACACATCACTGAGAATTTGCACAGGCTCCTAAAACGAACAGGAGGCGACCGCTAGTAGGAAGTGATGGGCAAAATCCTGCAAAACAAATTTCGGAGAGCTAGGAATGAAATTAAAAGACAATTGGGATACTGCCAGCACCTTGCAAAAGACATATGGACAGCTGGAAATAATCTAATAATCTAAGCATGGCTGAAAACGTGGTGCACACAGGAAGGCTTCACCTTCCTTGAACATTGGACCACATTCTACAACAAGGACTATAGGCAGGACGGACTGCATTTAATAAAAGGGAACCAATCTACTTGGAGAAAGGATCCTCGAGGAGGTTCAGAAGCATTTAAATTAGAAAGGAAGGGGGAGAAATCAACAAAAACAGAAGGAGACCACATCAAAACAAGGGCAACAACTCGGATAACACAGCCATTAAATGTATTTATCTTAATGCTAGAAGTCTCAGAAACAAAATGTTAGAACTTGAAGCTACTACACTAATAAGTAACTACGATGTGATGGGTGTTACAGAAACTTGGTTATCGGCGTGATGGAGACGAATATAATATTAGTGGGTATACACTGTATAGGAAAGACAGGCAGGACAAAAGAGATGGAGGGGTAGCACTATACATCAAAATAGTCTTGAAGCCCAGGTGTTAAATCTGGAACAGCGCAGAATCAATATGGGTCAGAATAATGGACAAAAAATTCAAGGGCATAATAATAGGGGCATGCTATAGACTGCCAAATTCAGGCACCGGCAAAATAATCTGTTATACAATGACATTAGAAATGTGTGCAACAAAGGAGAAGATATATTAATGGCGGATTTCAACTTCCCCCATATAAGGGTGGGGAAAGCCTGATGGGAGCATGACAGGCGGAATTGAAATGGTGGAAATGACAAATGACTGTCTTAACACAATTTGTCAAGGCACCGACTAGAGGAGGAATGCCTTGATTTAGTCTTTTAAATAAATTAAAAGACAGAATAACTAAAACAGAGGTCAGAGAACCATTGGTAAAAGCCCTTTGAAGTGCTTTTTTAAAACCCCAAAAATAATTTCTGAAGCTAAGGTTTACAATTTTAGGAAGGCAAACTATGAAGGAATGAAACAGCAAAAATGGTTTCAAAGATCCATTAAAAAAATATTCAGAGAAAAAAGGCACTTTACAGAGCGTTTAAAAGGGACCAAAAACAAAGTACACAGAAAGAGTACTTGGAACTGCAAACACAAGTCAAAAAGGAAGTTAGAAAGGTCAAGAGAGAAATAGAAATGAACATTGCTAAGGGGGCTAAAACCAATTCCAAAAAGTTTTTCCAATGTTATAACAACAATAATATTAAAGGTAAAATGTTTAATCATAGATGAAGAGAAAAAAATAACAAATATATTAAATGATTACTTTTCACAAGTTTTTACAAAAGGAGGATACGGAGAACATGCCCCACATGTCAACCTGTTCATATCGGTTTTAAATAACTTTAAGCGTAACAGAGCAGATGTGTTAAAGGGACTAGGAGCTCTTAAAATAAACAAATCCCTAGGCCAGATGAGATCCTCCCAATAGTACTCAAAGAAATGAAAAAGTTATTTACAAACCGCTAACCAAGATCATGCAACAGTCTCTTGACACGGGTTGTACCGACAGACTGAAAAATACCAAGCGTAATACCGATCCACAAAAGGAGACAAAACCGAACCAGGTAACTACAGACCAGTAAGCCTGACTTCTATTTATATGTAAACTTATGGGAACTATAATAAGATCCAAAATGGAAAATTACCTAAATGGTAACAGTATCCTCTTAACCTATATGGTTTTAGGAAAGGGAGATCGTGTCTAACTAACCTGCTTGATTTTTTTTAGAGGATGTAACATCAACAATGGATAATTGAAAAGCATCGACATGATTTATTTAGATTTCCAGAAAGCTTTTGACAAAGTCCCATAAAAGATTAATTCTCAAACTGAATGCAGTAGGGATCAGGAAATGCATGCACATGGATTAGGGAGTGATTAACATGTAGAAAACAGAAAGTAATGATTAGAGGAGAAACCTTAAAATGGAGCGAGGTAACCAGTGGTGTACCACAGGGGATCAGTATTAGGTCCTCTGCTATTCCTAATCTACATTAATGATTTAGATTCTGGTATAGAAAGCAAACTTGTTAATTTGCAGATGACACAAAAATAGGAGGAGTGGCAAACACTGTTGCAGTAGCAAAGGTCATTCAAAATGATATAGACAACATTCAGAACTGGGCAGACACGTGGCAAATGACATTTAACATAGAAAAAGTGTAAGGTACTGCACGCAGGCAATAAAAATGTACATATAAATATCATGGGGAAATACTGAAATTGAAGAAGGAATCTATGAAAAAAGACCTAGGAGCTTATGTTGACTTGGAAATGTCTTCATCTGAACAATGTGGGAAGCTATAAAAAAAGGCCAACAAGATGCTAGGATATATTGTGAAAAAGTGTTGAATTTAAATCAAGGGAAGTAATGTTAAAACTTTACAATGCTTTAGTAAGACCTCATCTAGAATATTGTGTTCAGTTCTGGTCACCTCGTTACAAAAGGATATTGCTGCTCTAGAAAGTGCAAAGAAAACAACCAAATTATCCCAGGTTTTAAAGGCATGTCGTATGCAGACAGGCTAAAAAAGAATTGAATCTGTTCAGTCTTGAACAAAAGAAGACCTTGGTGATCTGATTCAAGATTCAAAATTCTAAAAATTATTGACAGTGTCAACCCAGGGGACTTTTTCAACCTGAAAAACAAGGACCAGGGGTCACAAATGGAGATTAGATAAAGGGGCATTCAGAACAGAAAATAGGAGGCACTTTTACATAGAAATTGTGGCGGTCTGGAACCAACTCCCCAGTAATGTTGTTGAAGCTGACACCCTGGGATCCTTCAAGCTGCTTGATGAGATTCTGGCCTCCTCCTGTTTGTAAACATTCTTAGATTATATACCAATCTAAAAGGATATGCAGTAAATTCATGTTGTAAAAAGTTGGGAAGATTAAATGGTAAATTGATAGTTACTTTGGTAAATCCAGCACTGGGTGAAAATACTGATTCACTTGTTTTGCTGAACTTGTTCATTCAAGTGCATAATATAAGTATGACAGAGCAGCTGACTAGGCTGAGTGGTAAATTGATGTATAATACAGTTTTATAAGAGACTGGGATTGATCCTCAATCTACATCTATGCAGTACTCCTTAATTGCATCAGGTACCCCGTTTGTGTCCAAAGTTAGTTCATTTTCCCATCTGACCCATCCACCTGAGCTCGACTGCAGGTCCATGGTGGTTTGAAGACTGTCCCACTGGGCTAATCAAATTCCCATGCAATTAACTGGAAATACTGCCCCCCTAGCTCTCTGGTCACATTACATCTCATACAGACTGTATGTTGCTGGGAATCCTCATAACAAACAACCTGAAGCTCCCAGACCTAACAATCACACCATGGTGCAAGACTGTTCAGGGCACTGACTGTTACCATGCTAAATTAAAGAAAGTTCTTAGTTACTATGCCTTATTTTGAGGGTAGTCTTGCACTTTCACCGAGTGGAGTTTAACCCATCCATTCAATGCATTCTTTTCTTACATTATGCAACCAGCTACTTCCTCTTCTCCTTTTGACTGGCATGCTTTGCAACCAGAGATGATTTGACCCCCGAACACACTGCTGAGGTGAAATCATCATGGAAGTGTTAACAGACCATCTGAATATTTTGATCAAACAGAGGTTAAGTGACTTGAATAACTTCATTTCTGAGCACAGGAGCGGTACAGTTCACCCAAAGTGAAAGCCATAGCCACAGAACCAAAAAGCTTAACATTTTATAAGAAATAGCTGCAGGTATGTGCATCCTGTAATACAATTATAAATGTCAAAACTGCACAACATTTTCCCCAAAACAGCTGTTTTAAATACAAACTAAATGCCAGTTTGCTAGCTGTTAATCTATATATTTTTTCTCCGTGCAGAAGTGGTGTTACAAAGGGTATAAAATAACTTAATTAGAGTTTCTAAATTTAGAATATAATTTAGTTTTTCCTCAAAAAAGAAAAGAAAATTCAGAACAACTTTACAGTGTACATTTCTAAATAGGGTGCAAATTAATCAGACTGCCATGATTTTTTTAACAAAAGGTTCTATCAGGTCTTGCAGTGCCCATAGATAGTATCTTATTAGTCCTGCTATAAACACTGTCCAATAATCGGCAAGGAAAAGATTTATATCTTACCTCAGTCTGTTACGTCCCGCTGTGTGCCAGAGTTCACCTCCTCCTGCATTTTAGCTTCATAAAATGGGCAGGGCAGCTATCCTGCCCCCCTCCTGTTCATGGCTTCTCTATGGCCAGCCTTTCCACTTATCTGCAAGCTAATTTATGGGCAGGGTACCTCGAGGGGAGGCCAAAAGGCCAAAAAGAATGTAATGTAAAATATGTGTAATGTAGTAGTGTTGTCTAGTTCATGTTTTAATAAATAATCTATCACATGAGTTTCCTGACTGAATTATCATTATTATAATATTTTTCCATATGTAGCATAACTATTTAGCAGCATGCAGTTGTCATGTGTGGTCTAGTGGTTAAAGAAAGGGCTTGTAACCAGGAAGTCACGGTTCAAATCCTGCTCACTCCCCTGACTCACGGTGTGTCTTCGGGTGAGATGTTGTAAAGTGACTCTGCAGCTGATGCACAGTTAACACACCTAGTCTCTGTAAGTCGCCTTGGATAAAGGTGTCTGCTAAATAAACAAATAATAATAATAACATAAGTGAATATAAATGTACCAGTTGTTAGTTCAGAAAAAAAGCACTGTGAATCCACTCCCTCCAGGTCTAATGGAAGAGCAGACTAAATTGAGGCATTCTCTTGAAGTGTATAGCTGTCATGTATTTGTCTGGATGTTGTAAATGTTGCATTGAATTTCACTGTTGGGCGGTTTAATTAGATCAGCATTTGTCTTTCAAAATGCAATTGAACAGAAAGGAGTAACTTGACAGAGAAGTCACATTTCTCAAATGAAGTGGGAATCTGGTTATTTTATTTTCATCCATCTCTTGGTGTCCTGCTGTGTCTCATTTGCTGAATGGGCGATGATGTGCTGGAAGAACACAATCTTAAAGCCATTGGACACACATCACAAAATATGATATGATTGAATACAGGATGATTGAAACATGGAAACTTTAAAGAAGAAGAAAAGATTGGTGGCTCTGATAAATATGAGGCGACCAGTCTCATCAAAAAGTAAATCATGTCAAATTGTATGTGACATACAGATGGATGGATGAACAGATAGATAAGCCTTCATTTACCGACAATTCTCTTCTAGAATGTCCGTATGGCTCACCTGGTAAAAGGCATGACTGTGTGGTGCAGGGTGAGTCATACAGTCAGAGGGCATGGGTTCACATCCTGGCTGTGAAGTCCTAGCTCTTTACTGGGGACTCCACATGGAGCGTTGCTCTGGCACTCCCATGGGCTGGGGAGGCTTCATGGGCAGGTTTTGTTTCTGAAGGTAACCACTATTGGAAACTAAGAGTAATTTTAACAGTAAAACAAGGGCTGTGTTTTCTATTTCGAATTGAGAATTCTAAAGCAGACCATCTTCAATTAGTCTCATCTTAGTTGGCTGGTTTCAAGTAAGGCCTTTTTTTTTACCTTGGTATATAAACATTCTTGCAGAGCAAACAGCTCAATTAAAATCTAATCATTTATATAACAATCTAAAAATGCAATTCAATTCCATTTATAGTATCAGCATACTATAACTTTTTTAAATAAAATAAATAACAACACAGCTGGGTAACCCAGATAGTTAGGATTAAATATGTATTTTTTATTTTATTTTTTAACTTTCCACTTGTCATTTTAATGACTTAGGACTCAGGAAAAACAGTTTGTTTTGTAAAGAAATTCATTTACAGCATGATCCTTACTAGTAGTGACTAGCAAACAAAAATCTCTGCAGGCATTTCTAATCATGCAAGGCAACTAATGAGCACCACTGCTTCAATATCTCCAGATTGAACTTTCAAGCTAACTTTGCAAGTGTTCCTACATAGTGAAATGCTGAATTACATGCTTGAATGAATGGTATACTAGTACATCTTTTATTGAAAGGGCGTGTGACAGTGTGATATTTCAGCTCATTAATCTGTCTTGACATATGTACTGTATGTACTAACTATTTTGGGCAGTTACAAGAAATGAAAAACCACAAAGTAAAGTGATTTCTATAAATTATTATTGTTCTACTGAAAATACAAATAAAGGTAGAGATTCAGCTTTATAATCAAACAAAACAAATATTACGTAACATGAAAAATAACATGCTAACACTAATTTCATACTTTGACAAAAGTATTTGTTCACCCTACATTAGTATTTTGTGTGCCCATCCTTTTCTTCCTTTACAGCTTGCAGTCTTTTTTTGTATGTTGAAACAAGTTCCTGGCATCTTTCTGGAGATATTTTGCCCATTCTTCAACACATACAGCTTTGAGTTTTGCAATCGACTTTGGTTTCTTTCAAGTCAATCACAACATCTCGATGGGATTCAAGTCTGGGGACTGAGATGGCCAATCCATATTATAATCTTCCTTTTTAAAAAAAAAAAAATCCTTTGTAGGCTTTGCAGAATGCTTAGGGTCAAAAAAGTTTGTCCAATAAGCCTTCTAGCACTGGGTAACAAATGAGGTGCCAAATGTCTTGCCATTTTGCAGCATTCGTGATCCTTCTACAATAGAAATCGCCAGTGCCTGAGGAAGAAAAACAAGCCCATACCATCCACACAACCTCCACCATGTTTAACACTGGGCATGATGAGTTTTTCTTAAAATTCTTCTCTCTCTTACTCCAAATATATTGTTGCTTTCTTGGTGAAAAGGTTCTATTTTGGATTCATCTGACCATAAATTTGGTTGAAGAAATAAGAACATAAGAACATAAGAACATAAGATCATAAGAACATAAATCATCAGGCTTTTTCAATCGTTTCTTTTGTCTATTGTTTTTTAACAAAGGTTTGCATCATGGTTTTCACCATGGACATTCATCTTAATTGTTGAATAGTTCACTCGTGAATTTCTTGACCATCTTCTCTCAATTCTTGTGTCAAATCTTTTGCAGTAATTGAGGATATTGCCAGGCTGCTCAGCGATTCTTCTTCCAGATTTTGCAGAAATCTTTCTTGGTCTTCCACACCTGGAGCTAGTTGCAGTAGTTCCTGTTCTCCTGTGTTTGTCAATATTAGTCACACAGAGCTTTTCGGAAAACCGAGTCTTTTCTGCTATTTTCTGGTAGTTATCACTGCCGTTTTGAGATTGCTGCTGTACTCCTTAACCATTTTTGTTGCTTTTTTGAATCACAAATTTCCAGTTTATTTTGATTATGTATTTATTTATTCTATAATAATCATCAGGTGTTGGTTGTCAATCATGATCATTGTCAATAATTAGCTACAAATGGGTTCATACAAAAATATGTTGATTGCCCAAATACTTTTGTCAAAGTATGAAAATAGTTTTTCCATATTATTTTTCATTTTATGCATGTTATGTAATAATGTGTTTGTGTATGTCAGAATTCACTCCTAAAATACTTTAGTTAGACTGGCCACATGAAGTCGTTAGACAGGGCCAACCATAAATCCATCAAATACAAGCTTTTCTTTATTTAGTTATACAGTTATTTTACAATATGCACTGAGGTCAAGGTCTCTCCCTTCGCTTTCAGCGCCCGTGCATGCTGGCTGCAGACAGCCTCCGGTTGATGTTTCTGTACTTGCACCTGAGCAGGTTCAGAAGGTAGTCCTCAGATCCGGTTGAAGAAGGCATAGATCAGGGGTTGATGAGGGGGTTGGTGTAGCCCAGCCACAGCAAGGTCGCTCAGCCTCAGAGGCATGCAGCTGCACTCAATTCCGCAAATGAAGGGCCTGGCCGTGGAGAGGAGGAAGAAGGGCAGCCAGCAGAAGGTGAAGGCGCTCTGATGATGCCCAGGGTCCTGGCAGCTTTCTGCTCCCTCTTGAAGATGGAGATGTTCCCTGCGGTCAGGCCAGAGCAGCTTGGAGAGGGGTGGCGCACTCTTCCATCACCCTGTCCTGGCAAGAGACATGGCGGTGCTGAGCCCCCGCATCTCTCTGGTCCATGCTGTAGATCCCGTCGGCGGTCGTACTGCTGCTGGGATGTACATGAACATATGTGCTTCTCGGGCTGATCTTGGCTGCCTTATAGATGAGGGGAAGTACATGATGAGCATGACCGTCATGGGGATGTAGAAGGCACGGCCGTGGAGTGAACAGTGTAGGCGAAGTCTTGGCTGATGAGGCAGACGCGCTCCACCGTGGCGTTGGTGGCCCAGCCGAAGAGGGGCGGCAGGGTGATGGAGGCGGACAGCAGCCATGCGATGAACACCATCTTCGCCATCAGCTTCCCGTTCTGCCCGCACCCCGGATGCGTCAGGGGGTCTGGTTATCCCCAGGTACCTGAAAATGGATAGAAACATTTCTGATTCTTGTTAAACACCTACAATATTACAATAGTAAAAAATAAACAACAACATTGCATTTTTTAATCAATGACTGGCTGAAACTTTCTAGATTTTTATTAGATAAAAGGGATCTTAAGTTTAAGTTCTAAAAAGGTGAAGAGGCAAAAAAAATAAAAAGTTCGACCCATGCAGTAGTGCAAAATTCCAGAACAGTCATGTGATCGCTAACAACCAATCAGAGTACTTAGTTTGACCAGGGACATTTTATAAAGACTGTTATTAATATTTAAAAAACTTAGATAGACTATTTGTGTGTAGCCTACATTTTTTTTTAAAAACACCTGCCTTTTTGAAGTCACGTGAAAATCTTTTTTGCCTTACTATTTGATGGTGTTTTCTTCAGTCATTCTGAGTGCTTCTTTCCATTCCCCTTACTATTTGATGGTGTTTGCTTCAGTCGTTCTGAGTGCTTCTTTCCATTCCCCTTACTATTTGATGGTGTTTGCTTCAGTCGTTCTGAGTGCTTCTGGGTTCTGTTGCTCCTATATTGAGCTACTGTAATTTCTCCAAAGCTTCCTTTACCTGGCTTTGAGCTGGAAAGAGGAAGTTCAGTTATGTTCAGTCAGGCGGTTATGATTCCCAAAGCCGGGAAGAGTAAGATAACTCAGAACTGGAGCAATATCAAAATTATTGCAAACACTGTGAAATAGTAAGGGGAAGACAAAAAGGCATTACAATGACATCAGTAGTCACCTACACCTACTTTAAGATTTCAGAATCAAAAGCCAAACTAGACATTCAATAACAAAACTTTGGAAAAATGACCTTTTCAAGCTGAAAGTGGAAAAAATAGTACATATATCAAGACTGACCAACGCAGTGCTAAATTGCAGGAGTGTAAGGTAGCGCTCTACCGCGGCACACATTGTACCCCATCCCGAATGCATTAACTGGCCCAAAATGAATCAGGCATGGCATAAGCTGCCACATGTAAATGCTCTGCGCGATTGCTCAAATGGGCTACCAGTAGCACAGATTAACAGACGAATCTGAAAAATAGCCCCTCCTCAAATGGACTGCCTCAATTGAACAATAGGTATGTCATTTGAGAGGCAAAATAAAATATTACAGGTTTAACCCATTAAAGCCCAGGTAGCTCATCTGGAGGCAGAAATTACCTGTGTTGAGTAAGTGTCTTGAGTTTATATTATATTATTATTATATGATGGGTAAAACCAAATATACATAATGAAAAGGATAACTTAATGAACCGAGTTTATTATATGACATGTTTTGTGAGCGATATACTTTAGTCCTTGTGACAGAGAGAGAATGAATTCTAGTCAATAGTCTCCCTCCCGACCTGTGAGGGCATTGTGTAACAGGAACAGTGTGCCCCGGACTGGATGGTTTGTCAGTTCATTCCAGGGTCACTCGAAAAGCCGGCCATCAAGAAGGCGGGTCTGTACAAAAGTCATCGCCTTAATGCGGTGGCGATGTGTCAATCAGGATTGGAGGATACGTGATTGCACTCACTACCGAAGGGTGGGACTGAAGGTATATCAGGGGATGTGGCCAAGCAATCTGTTCCTTGTGTTATGGTTACGCAAAGACCTACAGGAAAACCACCTGCACTAAGAGTGCTACTGTGACCGTGTTGTGTTTTGTGTGTGATTTATATCATGTCGTGTTATTTCAGGACTGAACCCATTGTTTTGCATGGGCGATACACATTGTGTAGAGCCCATGCTTATTATTTGTAATGGAAATCATAAGTGTTTCGGCACTCAACCCAGCCAAATAAAAGAGCTGTTTTACCGTGAACTGTCTTGTGTATATTATTCTGAGCACTGCATCACCTGTTTTATAAAGGGTCTTTGTGCCCATCTACACCCCTAATGTTTGGTCTGCAACTAGAGATATGTTGTTGTCAGTTAGCAGGAAAATGGGAATTGGGTCTAAAGGGTTTTAAAAGTATCTCAGGATGCTGGTTAGGTTAGAAGAGCTTATGGAAATGCTACAGTATGATATATTAAACTAAAGCAGAGTTGTGAGAACCAGAGGTAATTTAAAAGATGACAATATTTGATGGGCTAAAAGATTCAGCCTTCCCCACATAGTATAGGACAGTGTTAGGAAAGCTTACCTCCCTATAAGTTTAGGTCCGAGGAAGATCGTTTTTGTTTTGTTCCTTAAAGGGCCAGAAGCCAGAAATTTATCTTGAATAAACTTGTGCAGCCAGCTTGAACTCTGACACTGTGCTTCTGTGACGTCTTTATCATCAAAGTGTTTCCCCTAAAAACTGTGACCTAGCTCACCTGACCTGCAAGGCATTATATCACAACCAGCCTCTTCCTGCATCTTTTTTTTTCTTGAGCATCTTTGCTTCAAAACAACAATGATGACAACAATCTTTGGCGCACCTATGCAATGTGGGATCTGTATTTTAGACACGGTTGAAGTATTCAAGCAGCTGAACCCAACCCTGGGGTTCAAAGTACGATGAGACATTTTAGAGTGTAAAACTGACACATCTATTTTTTTTATTGTTATTGGTATTGCTACTAATTTTAATAATTATAATTATTCCTATACGCCTGATTGAACATGCAAGATAAATATGTTATGCACCACTTCAGATTCATTAAGCAAATGGCTCCAGTCAATTGCGTGTCCGGTATTATCTAATGAGGATTACTGATGGTTTCACAGCAGGGCAATCACTGTGAGTTACAACCGTCAGCAGAGGTTTAGGTACTGTATACTACCAATAACATCACTACATTTCTACAGTAGTAAAAACTTTCCGAGTAGTTTATCCAGCGTACCTCCTGCTTGTAGAGATGAACTGCCTGCTGATAGGGACAACTTAAAGTTGTAGGCTGGACTCTGATGTGTATGAATACTGTATAATTGTGCAAAAAAGGGCGTTTACTGAGAAACGCGGGCATACAGTATATATTCATGGTCTTGTGCCTGAGTAAAAGCTCCCCATCTGCTGCTAAGTGTAAATGCAAGGTAAGATGATTACTAATGTGCCATACTGCATACATGCTAACAGTCCCTATATAATTCGAGACAGTCCCAATTTCTAGCAAATGTCCCACGTCTCAATGCACAGGAAGAAAATCCCGATAGTTATCCTTGGAAATTTTTCACAGCTCTAGGGTGTTTGCTCTCATCCCTGTACTGTTTTTTTTTCCTCTCTTTAGTGGCTGCTGACCCTCGTGCACTGCACTGCCTGGCAGGGATTGTGTTCACATCATGACCAGATCTCAGTTTATGACATGTGTCACATCCAGTCATATTGGAGCTTATATTGTTTCTTAACTGCTGCTGCAATATGATCTGATGTGTATGATTATGAGTAAAATGGAAATGGAAACCAATGGAACCTGAAGCACTGGAGTTAGCTAGCATGTGCCAGAGTTAATGAATGAAACAGTCAACTCGGGCACCTGTCTCTTAACAGGATTCTGTGACAAAAAGAGAGAAAGGATTAATGTTGTAAATCTCCCTACCGACCAGAAAGGGCGCTGTGTAAGGATGGTGGTAAGCTGCCTCCTAGATGGACCCTTGACGGTGGGGTGGAAACGGAAAGTGACCATATTACTATACTAGTTGCAAGTACTCAGGATGATTCCGCCGCAATCAGCTGTGGGCCTCTATTGGAGAAACCATGGCGACGGGTTGATTGCAGGGAGGAGTTTAATGGTACAAAGGGGAAGCAGCTACGTCGATCGCCTGCTTGCGCTGACAAACGTAAACAGACGGCGGAGCCTGTATTGTTTGTTTGTTTTTTTGTGTGTTTTGTGTTGCAGAGAGGAGGTGAGCACAAAGCCAGCAGGCAACCCTGAGCACTTCCCTGCACAGCACCCGTCTCTACTTGTACCACGATCCCGGAATTGAGCATGCACTCTTTTTGCATGGAGGATGCTGGACGGACATAGTCCCTTGGATTATTATTGTTATTATTATTTTTGGGTTTGCAAGCCGTTGTGTACCCCAATACCATCGCTGGTAGAGGGTGGACTCTTTTTGTTGTATAATAAACAAGGACCATTCTTTTGGGAGAAATACTGTCTGGACATTTACTCTGTTCACCACACCACTTGCACCTGATGACATACCCATATTTCGACTTCCTGTTCCCCAGTTTCCTAATGTAGCAATCTGTGTTTGTGTTCCCTGCTCTGTATTCCGCTGCCGCTGTGTTTACCTCTGTGTATGTGTAATTCTAGCCTGCTTGTTTGTGTTCTGTGTCTCCCCTGTGATTGGTCCCGTTGTGTGTGTTCCCAGTGGTCTGAAGTGTGCGGCCGAGGACCAATGGGACGTGTAAGCTCCCACCCTGAATTACATAGGGGGCAGGAACTAGTGTATAAGAAGGGCTGTGTCCAGCATTCTGTGTCACTGTTTGGATCGAGTTGCTGACAGAGCTGTGGACTCTGGTGTGTCAGAGAGTCGAAATAAAGCTTTGAAAAGAACCAAGTGTCTTCCTATTTTCTGCCTCTTGAAATGCTGCTGTTAGTTTGTCATGGGCCCCATGGCCAACATGGGTAATACACTCCACTATTTTTTTTTTTTTTTAAGTGCAGGGCTTTCGCCTTCCACCACATATAGAGTAAGCACATGTGTCTATTTGAATGATTATACAGTAGACTTGGAGCAGGGTGGAATGAGGTGTGCGACTGGGAGACAGTGTCAGAGCTGTTGCTTAGGAATTAAATTTATTTATGTTTCAACACAAGATTTAAATCAGTGAAACCTGGAGTGTTTTCTTTTTTGGTGCAAGATGAAGGTCAGTTCAAGCTGAGTTTAGTTTAGCAGGCGCATGGGGTGCTGTGAGGTTCAGGCTGGCTCAAATATCTGAGTAGAACAATAGCTGATGTTTAAAAGGAAAAGACCATTTTAGTATAGATAGCCTCATTGGGGGCACTGCACCCCTGTTGACCGATCCTGTGAGAAGTAAGTAAGTGAGTGCCTGTGCAACTCACAGTAAGCCCCACTCAGCTTTGATGAAACTCCTCAGTTGTAAAATATTCAGTAATCCTCATTCATAATACCAGAAACAGTTGCTTGGAGCAGTCTGTTTATTTAACCAAACAACAAACAAGTCATTTGCTGAATGGATCTGAACCAACACATGTTCAATTATCTTACATGTTTAATCATAGTAATAATTCAAATGATGAAAACAAAAAAAAAAAAACTTTAACAAAAGCATGGGTGTACAAAACCTCTATCCTGAAAAGTCTGTTTGTTTTCACCACTGAGCTCAAACTTTAGCCTGGTGTGGGGTTAAATAAATCAGGACCTGTGGTTTATTCATAATCTGTTTTATCATAGTAATAAAATAATAATAAAAAAAATGTATAGCAGGATAAACATAATGATAAATCTTGTTTTGAAATTGCAAAAGCTGCCCTGACTGAATACCTGATAGTTAGTTGGCTGAAGTCTGACTTTGCATTGCTCGCAGATGTGGGAAGGATTGCATACAGTAAGGAGCTCTCTTTCACCCATCATCCATTGCTTGACAAGCAAACCCCATCCCCATTATTGTATCATCAATCAACCGCCTCCTGCCACAAAGGTAATGTTTAAAACACAGTATCTATGACGGGACAGTACTTCTGTTAGCTTGTCCTCAATTGCTGCGGACCCTTAGGTGTGCATGCAGTCACCGTATCGGTTAAACTTACAGGGATTTACTTTTTTTTTTATGGTAAAACTGAGCCTTGACACCCTGTCCCCTTCCATCAATGACCATCATCAGTGATGACCTGGTCCTGAAGCACAGTGAGTTCTCCTCATGTAGGATCACATGCTAATGTTAACACTTGGAGGATTTTGTTGTTATTTTTAGAATATGTCAGATTATAGCAGAATATCCTATAGCATATGTTTGGTTTTTATTTTACTGTTAGTTACAGGGTTCTTTTTTTTTTAAGTTTTAGAGTTGTAATGTCTGGATATTTCGTTGGCGATATTCTATCCATTTGTTACTTGATTGCCTTCAGGCCAAACACTTATCTTCTTTTTTTTCTGAATCTTACTCAGTATGTACCACTGCAAAGTGTCTTCAGTTTCACTCTTCAATGAATATCTCCCTGACGTGAAAGTTATCCCCATGCCTAATGTCCTGGATGTTTATGCTCCAGTGCCATACCTTTTTCACAGAGCACTTTAAACAGAGTGGTTTTGTTCTGAAGATCCTGAAAAGAAGCCATTCTGAAGGGAGTAAATGCTGAAATGTTATTCAAAGTGACAACTAGTGCTGGCTATATAACAGCAAGAGTTTAAAGAGGAAAGGTTGCTTTTCTTAATAACCGAGGACCGCTCTAAATGATTACTGTTAAAAATAAATAAATTCTAAATGAAACGCTACATGAAAATAAAGCCTGCTCTTTCTTGGAGCTCAGGTTTCATACATGTTTTTTAATCAAGTTGATGTTGGGTTTCCTTGATGTTAAACTTTATTTGTAAGTATTTTAGATGCACACTGAGTTAATGTAAAATACTGGATTACTCTCCTCTCTGATTTGAGTGTTATTTGGTTGATTAGGATGCCTGGCTTGAGTTCGATGTGGAGTACATTTACATTGCGACTAGAGTTTAGAGTAGTGTCTCATGCTTTGGGCGTTAGTGTAAATTGATTTTCAAAAGCAATTAATTAGCTTCTTGAAGAAGTAATCGCTGGGGACTCTGGGAGCATCACATTGGCTCTAGGCGCTCTGGTGGGTTAGGGAGGCAAAACTAGCAGGGGGCTGTTTCTCCTCATCACGCTACAGCGAACCCTGCTGGCCAGGCACCTAGTGAGCTCAGGCGGACACCTGCAGGGCTGGCTTTTGTCCTCCAGATTGGGAGAACATCAGGTGAAAATAATAATTGGACACACTAAGTGCTTAGATGTTTGTAGGCCCTAACCATTTTGATGTATGTGTAATAGTTTAGACATTCCATGTGTGATTTTCATTTACACTTCTAAAAGAGTAGTTTAGACATCTAAGGGACACATGTTGGTACATGTAAGTCATGTCTGAAACAGACAGTGAGGTTTCCTCATTTTGGATCACTGCAGCAACTGGGTTTTTTACATGCTAGTATTAGTACTGGGGTGTTCTGTTCTGTTATTTTAAGATACGTTAAATTACCTATCAAATGAAAATAGCAACAAAGCCTATATGTTTTTTTTTTTTTTTTTTTTATTGTTGGGAGAATAACCATCAAGGTTTCCATATTGATAAATGAATAGTTGCAAGCTCAGATCTGGTACCCCAAGCCCAAATTCGGTATGGTTGGGATTCAGATTTGGGAACATGCCTATTAGGGATCTCAATTCCTGTGCATCTCAGTTGAGCTATCCTGAGTAGATATAAGCAAGGGGGATTTTGAATTCAAGCTAGTCCCTTTCTCTCCGTTGGGAACTGACATATGTCTAACTAAACTGGGAACTATACTAGGATTCTGTTGTGTTCCAGTTTCCCACCATGAGCAGTGAGGCCTTTCTCAGCAGATGGGTAATTATTATATATGGCGTGACAGATGTCTACATAATAAAGCGGGCGCGTGTGCCGCACAGTATATTCTGTTTTAGATATTATGAATATGGTAATGTCAGCTGGTGATTAGGTTGAACGAATATGTTCAGAAATTATCAACTGTTCAATTTCTATACATTTCAATATATACCTAATATGCGTGTGCTTTTGATTCTTATTTCATTGATTTTTTAACAAGTAACCTAGGAAGCTAAATACTAGCAAACTGTCTGAAAATAAGGCATGCAAACTGCTTTCTTTAGACAGTTTTATTTAACCTTGCATGGTACCATGCAAATGACATGCTTCAGGGGTGCAAATCATTTTGAAAATTGGTGCTAAACTGTTTTGAAAGTTTAGCACCAGAGAGGAGAAAATCTACTGGTTCTAAAAGGATCAACCCCCCCCACTCTTCAATTCATTTTAGTGTTTTTGTGTTACAGTAATAACTTTTTGTCCCTATGTATGTGGATGAGTGTGGTGGGTCCTGTGACCTGTCAATCATCTATGGTTGCTAAGGAATTAAAAAAAACAGAATAAAATTAAACTTGTCTACTGGTGCCAGAATGTACACCACTGATGTTTGCACATAACAGTTGCTTCTCTTTAAACTGCACATACATTATAGAATGATGATTTTTAAAACATCTGTCCACAGGGCTAAAAGGTTTCTTAAATTTAAATCCAAACCTGACATAAATCTGCATTCCTTATGGGAAGTGACCAAGTGTTTCATTGGAGGGGCCGCACTTCCTTTGCTTCCAGTATAAATAGACAATGTAACAAACAGCTCAGTTAGAAACTAATGTACTGCAGTTGGAGATGGAGCAAAACAGTTAATATTCGAAACCAAGGCCAGACAGCTTGCTGATCATAAAAATGTCTAGATCTAAAGCTGTTTCTGCTACACAGATCTAGGCATCTTTATTATGAACATGTCGGAAGACCCTATTAGACTACTGGTTCTAAGACTCAAACAGTCTGAAAGCTTGGCCTCTATAAATGCAATTAAGGATTCTAATGGTGCCTTTTTCCCACCCCAACCAGATTAACACAATTTTAAAAAAGGTTTTATAAACACCTGTATCAATCTGAGGCTACTACAGATCCAAACAAAATCTCAAATTCTTGACTACGTTAGAGTTGCTCAGTATTACAAGCGAATTACTAGGGCGCCTCTCTTTTACAGGTGCTGAAATCTGCAGCATCTGCCATGCAATAACTCTCCCAGCATACCCCCTGAATTATTGCTGGCAGTATGGGGACCAGATCGGCCCCATATTACTAGATTCCATCAGTTATTCATTACAAATTGGCTCTTTTCATGAGATCGAAATCGGCTCTGATTTCCTCCTTATTAAAAAACAAAACAAAGACCCATTGAATGTTCAGTTATAGACCTTTATCGCTCCTTAACCAACATAAAATGATTTGCAAAAGTTCTGACCAAAGGCTTGAATCCCACATAGATAATTAATACATCATGATCAGACTGGTTTCATAAAGGGTCGCTTTTAGCATCTGATAATATCGCCGCCTTCTTCATATAATTGAATAGCCCCTCACCAGTCCGTATTGAGCAGTGCTTTCGCTGGATGCAGAGAAAGCTTTTGATCGCTGGAATGGAGCAGTTCTAGGCGTTTTGGTTTTGGCCATTCATATCAATATGATTTGTGCTCTGTACAATAACCCTACTGCATGTGTTCAAACCCGGTTCTGTTATATCTTCTCAGTTTCCGCTGGAAGAGGAACACGGCAGGATGTCCTCTCCCCTTTATTGTTTGCCATCTCCATGGAGCCTCTTGCTCAGGCCGTCAGAGCTACTCATAACTCCCCATCGGTATACAGGGATCCAAACACCATGTCCTTGTGCTGATATTATTGTTCTTATCAATGTCTCCGTCGCTTCCCCAAGGGATATATAAAATATTTATGATTTTGGTGTAAT
>JAHFZB010000143.1:0-75000 GCA_036884735.1 Huso huso
CTTAACGGTTCCTCTGTTTTCATTTTTTTATTAAAACCTATATAAATTTAAACATTTTATATTCTTTGGTTTAATTCATGTTGCGTGTCTTAAGGGACTGTTGCAGTTGAAGACAGAAACTGAACAAATTCTTAAATTGATTAAATTAAATACTAGGCTAACTTTTTTACAGGTTATTTGTATTACAGTAGAGCCTTAAACAAGCAAAACTTTCGTCGGTTTAAATATTATGTTTCTATTTACTTGAACATATTATTTCTCTTCAGAGAGTTTATTTCATTCTGTTTCTTATTAGATCAAAAATTTTTTAAAACCTCTGTGCTTAGTTGCAATAAAATCAAATAGGTATAACATCGCTTTTTAGTTTTAAACATTGTTCTGTCTAGAAAGGGTTTTTTTTCTCTTTGCAATACCTAGCCTCTGTGTTCAATTCTCCCAGATGCCTGCTTCTGCCAAGGTTACAGGCTTACACCAGCAGCTCTTAAATAAGGAAAGCTCAGCTCATTTCACAGGTGTGACCTCGAGCCAGTGCGCCTCTCTTTACACAGAATTACACAGACTATAATAATTATTTTTTACTGTTATATATATATATATATATATGATTTTATAACATGTATTTCTAATTCAGATACTTCAATACAAGCAATCTCTTATAAATTGTAATTGTATTTTACTTCATTGATATACACAGAAGGCAGAGGTTAATTTTAATTAGGCACCTGCTTGGCAGACAATGCAACCTTGATATTAACCCTTTGCAGTCAATTTAATAAATGCGCGTCAGGAGCGTCAGGTCCAATTTATTTTCAAACGCGCAGTTAATTTTAGGCGCGCTGTTTAAAAGTATTTTTTTTTCCACAGTCAAACGGGTTTGAAAGGCCCTGCATATCAACAAAGCACTCACTAGGCATCTCAACCCGCCCCACCCTTTTTCGTTAGTATAGCTTTCACATATGCTAAAAATAAATAATAATAATAATAATAGTCGTACATACCGATCAATCATCTCCTGATCACTACGTTTTTTTATCACCAAACTCCTCAATAATGCAATCCAAGTCATTATTTTTTTATTACTATCTCATCTCAAAAAGCTCTGCAAATATCCGTAATATTCTCTGAGCGATGATGCAGTACCATCCAGCTTGTTTCCTTATGACCGCGCCCATCTGATGCAGGGGCAACTATGACTATTCATGAATCGCCCTTTTTTTTTTTTTTTATTTTTTCGACGTTGTCTGGCTCCTGTCGCTCCCCACTCGGCCATTGAATGGTTTTCTCAGCTTTTTCCTTAGAAAAACATGACTAAAAACGTTTTTTTTTCGTCTTTTGATGATGTCGGACCAGGTCCGACATAGGACCGCAAGGATTAAAACTTAGGACTGCTCATACATTTACTTAATATTATTATATTAGGTTTATTATTTATTTAAATACTTTAGTTTTTTCTTACTATAATCAAACTTAGTTCGATTGCTTCTGGCATA
Source organism: Huso huso (assembly GCA_036884735.1). Taxonomy (NCBI): domain Eukaryota; kingdom Metazoa; phylum Chordata; class Actinopteri; order Acipenseriformes; family Acipenseridae; genus Huso; species Huso huso. The sequence goes on from JAHFZB010000143.1 coordinate 1,491, forward strand.
TTAACTCTGTTCCATAGCGTTTGCCATTCTGCTCTTGCTGGATCAGAATGTTTTGAGGCTCTAGTCTAATTAAAAAGATGCTTTTTGGCTGATAAGGGAGGTTTGGAACTTTGCAACAGGTTGGACTGACCTTCAATGCAATGAACTCCTCACAGGCCTTACACAGATCTGCGAATAATATTTTTTCTACTGGTTTTATATTCTTTTAAAACACATTACAGTCATTACAATATGTGTTGCAGTTTCACAAATGTTCAATTTGTATCCCAAAAGATCAGCCTGCTTCCAGTAGCTGTGACAGTCTTGGGGTCAGTTTCTGCTCTCAGTGAGTCAGTTTCTGCTCACAGGTGTGGTGACAGTCTTTAAAAGCCTGATACCTGCAAAACTTCAGTCTTGTTAACTGGGCTCCCCATCTCTACATTCTCATTCCCATCATCAGTGGGCAAACACATTTTAACCGAATCTGGGTCCATCAAAGAACCGCACACCCTTTGCAACCGAGGGCCTTCCATGCAAAATGATCTAATGACTTACAGTACAAAGGGGCGTGCCAGAACCGTCTGTGACAGTGTTTACCCGATCACGGCTCAGAAAGATAGCAAAGTAAAACATGATCATGTTTACGATCACAGGCTCAGAAAGATACTTTGGTATGATCGTGTTTTCGATCACAGGCTCGAAAGATACTTCAGTATGATGCGTGTTTTACGCGATCCGGGCTCGAAAAGATACTTCAGTATGATCATGTTTACGATCACACAGACTCAGAAAGATACTTCAGTATGATCATGTTTACACGATCACGGAGGCTCAGAAAGATACTTTAGTATGATCGTGTTTACACGATCACGGGCTCGAAAAAAGATGCTTCAGTATGATCATGTTTTACGATCACGGGCTCCAGAAAGATACTTTAGTATGATCGTGTTTACCGCGATCACGGGCTCAGAAAGATACTTCAGTATGATCATGTTTTACGATCACGAACTCAGAAAGATACTTCAGTATGATCATGTTTACGATCGCGGGCTCAGAAAGATACTTCAGTATGATCATGTTTACGATCACAGGCTCAAGAAAGATGACTTCAGTTTTGATCGTGTTTCCGCGATCACCGGCTCAGAAAGATACTTCAGTATGATCATGTTTACGATCACAGGCAAAAAAAGAAAGATACTTCGAGTATGATCATGTTTACGATCACAAGCTCAGAAAGATACTTTTAGTATGATCATGTTTACGATCACAGACTCAGAAAGATACTTCAGTATGATCGTTTTTACGATCACAGGCTCAGAAAGATACTTCAGTATGATCATGTTTACACGATCACGGGCTCAGAAAGATACTTCAGTATGATCATGTTTACGATCACAGACTCAGAAAGATACTTCAGTATGATCATGTTTACGATCACAGACTCAGAAAGATACTTCAGTATGATCATGTTTACATGCCCATGGTCCTGAAAAGGTTAACCCATTCAATGCCATTGTCCTCATTTCAGGAAAGGCTACTTTGTAATTTTTGGAACATTTTTTAACCTGCTATTTTAATTTTCTCTTTTAACTATATTTTACGATAACTTACTCTGATTTTTGTTAACCACAAAGTTAAGTCTAAATATAATGTATGGAATTACATAAATACAGTTTGTGTTCTGATTTTTTCAAATAATGTTATTTTGGTACTTAATGGGTTAATAGGGAATTGTGGTGCTAACACATGGATAATAGAGCCCTGTATACCTCTGAGAACTGGTCTGTTTGCAGTGGATCGCCATTCTACTGGGATTACCATTCGCCAATAACCTGACCGGAAAACTGTTTTTTATTCAAATTCTGTCAGTCAATACCCCTACAGTCTGGTTATATTGCTGCTTCTGTTATTGTGTAAACAGCCGTTAGTTCTGCTGATGTTGCAGGCATTTCCACCACAGTTGCCATCATAAGAAAACAGAAATGAAACACAACTGCTCTTTGTAATGCTTCAGGAAAGGGTATAATGTTTCTGTTCACACACCTTGTTTGGGCAAGCAGGCTTGTAGAGAACAATGGTAGCGAGGAGTCCTGACAGCATCTTCCTGTGCACTGTTCTCCATACTGTGTTGAGTTTTATATAGGAATGATATATTACAATACCCCAAGGTCCAATAACTATAGTGGATCAATATAAAAGATGATATTATCAATACTGGAATAGCATTTAAAGCTGCGGTACTGTGGCGTGTGTCCCGCCCCTTTGTTTATTATTTATTTATATTGTGATTTATATGTTTATATGATGGCGAAAGCCAATATTATTTGTTATTTTGTGTATATTTTAAAAACCTTGTGAGGATGTGACTGATCAGCTACTGATGGTAATAAGATAATTAACAGCTAGTTAACCCCTTGGCCAGAATATAGAAGCCTGCAGCTGTCTGCGCTCAGGGTAGAGAGTGTCAGAGGAGGCGTGGGTCTGTAGAAAATGCAAAGCGATTGCTACTTACTGAAGGTACTCGTGTCTGTGGTTTGTTTATTTTGTTTCTATTTGTTTAGCCAACATGCCCTTTTGTTTCTGTCTTTTGTTTTGTTTAAATCTTTTGTTTTATTATTTAATAAACAGGCTGAGCGCCGTTGCGCTTCAGTTTCACCCGCCATTCATTGTTTTGGTTTGTGTTCCTGGTCCGTGACGTCACCACACCTGCGCAGGCAAACCACTCTGTCACAGGTTCTCAAAACCATGTTCAGTTTAACACTAAAATACAATAACTTGGTCACTGTTTGTTTTACTACATTCTTCAAACATTCTGTCCATTCAGCTGAATCAGAAACCAGCATCCCATGGCTTTCCAGTTGGGTTACATCTAGAGGTCTTCATGAGTCTAAATGAATCAACCCGACCTGACCACTTGTTTAAACAATTATTTACCCAACCCTAACCCGACTTCTACCTAACTCACCCTCCTTCTCCACCTTCTCACCCCTCTCAGACTCTGACTCACCTCCCTGCTCTAGGGTCACAAACCCACCGTGTGCCCTGGACCCCCCCCACACCTCTTTCACGCTGCTGCTCCTGCTCTACTCACTCCATCTCCTCCTTCTCAACACCTCTCTCCTTTCTGGTCTCTTTCCCTGCCTTCAAACAAGCCTCTATCACTCCCCTCCTCAAAAAACCTACCCTCGACCCCACCTCCCTCCAGAGCTACCATCCTGTCTCCCTCCTACCTTTCCTCGAGCAGGCTGTGCACCGCCAGCTCTCTGCTTTCCTGTCCAACCACTCGACCCTGCTCGACCCTCTCCAATCTGGCTTCCGCTCTGCTCACTCCCTGAAACCGCCCTCCTGTCTGTCACCAACTCACTAAACTCTGCCGAGCTGCCTCTCTCTCCTCTGTCCCTAATTCTCCTCGACCTCTCTGCTGCCTTTGAAACTGTTGATCACTCTATTCTACTATCCTCTCTCGCTGACCTGGGAATCTCTTGCACTGCTCAGGCCTGGTTCTCTACCTCTCCAACGCCTCTTACCCAGGTAACCTGGCGTAGAGCAACCTCCACACCTCGCCCTCTCTCAACAGGAGTCCCCAAGGGTCAGTCTTGGGTCTCTCCTGTTCTCTCTCTACACCCGCTCCCTGGGCCCCTCATCATCCTATGGTTTCTCATACCATTTCTATGCTGATGATGCTCAGATTTTCCTCTCCTTCCCACCTCTGACTCCACCATCCCCTCTGTATCTCTACCTGTCTGTCTGCTATCTCCTCCTGGATGCACTCACCTCAAACTCAACCTCTCTAAATCTGACCTCCTGTTTTTCCCTCCTCTCCCTCTGATCTCTCTATCTCTGTTCCTCTGGAATCTACCACACTCTCTCCCTCCTCCTCAGCTAAGAACCTCGGAGTCACCCTGGACCCCTGCCTCTCTTATTCCCAGCACATCTCTACTCTGGCACGAACTTGCCGATTCTTCCTGAGCAACATATGAAGAATCTGACCCTGCCTCACCAACTCAAGCCACCCAGCTCCTGGTCCAGGCCTTGGTACTCCCACGCCCAGACTACTGCAACTCCCTCCTGGCTGGCCTCGTCCGCCACCCATCCGCTCCAGCTCATCCAGAACTCCGTTGCTCGCCTGGTGTTCTCTCTGCCTCACTTCTCCCATGCAACTCCACTGCTCCACTCACTCCACTGGCCGATCACTGCTCGCATCCAGTTCAAGACTCTTGTACTAGCCTACAGATGCCTTGACCAGACTGCACCCAGCTCCCTCAGACCCTCATCTCCCCACCCCTACTTGACCTCTCCGCCTCCTCCTGCACTAGAAGACTGGCTCTACCTCCTCTATGCTCCCCTGCCTCCAGAGCCTCTCCTTCTCCACCTCGCCCGCAGTGGTGGAATGACCTTCCACAGATGTCAGGACTGCCCAGTCCCTGACCACCTTCCGCGCCTCCTCAAGACTCACCTCTTCAGACAGCACCTGTAGAACTCTTTGTTTCCTCTTGACACTTATAACTCTTCCTTAAATGTGCTTTTACTTGCTCTTATCTGCCCCTATTTTTGCATTTAATCCTGTACTTTAGAGTACTGTAATCTGTCTAGTGTTATTTAATCTGTAGTATTTTGTATTTAATTATATCTTGATGTAACTATCACCGGCCATGTTATCTGCTCCGTTATTGAATTGTATTTTGTCATACTTGTACTTGCTAGAACCAAAGTCATTGTATTTATCTTGCTATAAATTGTATTATTACAAGGGTGTCTGCTAAGAAATAAATAATAATAATAATAATAATCCCAGATTCTCATCAAGCAGCTTCTTGAAGCATCCCAGGGTGTCAGCTTCAACAACATTACTGGGGAGTTGGTTCCAGACCCTCACAATTCTCTGTGTAAAAAAGTGCCTCCTATTTTCTGTTCTGAATGCCCCGGGATAATTCAGGTTGCTCTTCTTTGCACTCTTTCTAGAGCAGCAATATCCTTTTTGTAACGAGGTGACCAGAACTGAACACAATATTCTAGGTGAGGTCTTACTAATGCATTGTAAAGTTTTAACATTACTTCCCTTGATTTAAATTCAACACTTTTCAAAATATATCCGAGCATCTTGTTGGCCTTTTTTTTATAGCTTCCCCACATTGTCTAGCCCTCTGCGGTCCTATGTCGGACCTGGTCCGACATTGCAATTATTCCTATCTGGTCCAATGTCAGACCCTATCAACATCATCAAAAGACTCAAAAAAACAGGTTTCTAGTCGTTTTTCTCTGGAAAAAGTCGAGAAAACCATTCAATGGCCGAGTGGGAGCGACAGGAGCCGAGACAAACCGAAAAAAAAAAGGCCGTATCTCATGGTCATACTTGCCCCTGGCATCTGATAATGGAGGCCATAAGGAAACAGAGAACACCAGGTGAGCATAGGAGGCTGTGTGGTCCAGTGGTTAAAAGGGCTTGTAACCCACGAGGTCCCCGGTTCAAATCCCCGCCTCAGCTACTAACTCATTGTGTGACCCTGAGCAAGTCACTTAACCTCCTTGTGCTCCGTCTTTCAGGTGAGACGTAGTTGTAAGTGACTCTGCAGTAGATGCATAGTTCACACACCCTAGTCTCTGTAAGTCGCCTTAGATAAAGGCGTCTGCTAAATAAACGAATAATAATATAAAAAGCTGGCTGTGACTGCATCAGCGCTCAGAGAATATCACAGACATTTGCAGAGCTTTTTTCTGATGTTATAGTAATAAAATAATGACTTGGATCGCATTATTGAGGCGTTTGGTGATAAAACGAGTGATCAGGAGATGATTGATCGGTATGTACGACTATTATTATTATTATTATTTATTTCTTTATGTGAAAAGGATATAAATGCGCCTTTAAGAAATGAAGGCGCTAAGGAAGAAACTACACAACCCAGAAATCCGAGTGCCAATTAATTGGGTGGGGTTTCTGGGTTTAAAAAGGAGCAGGGCAGAGACATAGGGGAGAAGTGTGGGGAACACGGCCTGGTTGTCCTGCAAGGAAGTAGCGTGCAAACTCCAGTGTGTTGGAAAAATAACCAAAAGAAAGAAATCGCAAAGGTAAAGCTATCGTTTATGTTAAAATATAGTCTGCGTTTAGTTTTTACAAGTGCGATTTTTCCTCTTGTTGAGGTAGCCTTTTGTTTGTCAAAGTTTATTTTTATTTTCTGTTGTCGGGTGCGACTTGAAGATATTATTACTCTTAGCAATTTAAAAGAGACCCGCTGTATTCTGTGCTGTGCGGTTGTGCCGCCACAACCGTAGTGTGTTGTGCTATATGCTTTATAACCCGAGAGGTATTGGTTATTTACGTGTTGCAGAGACAGTAAATAATAACCAGAAAGAACGGACTTGTGAGACTGGAAGTGCTAGACATTGTTTATTCATAACACAGACACAAGATACTTTGCATATGATTAATACAGGGAAAATGGACACTGGCTTTTAGAAGGAATACAATTTGTTTCTGCGGATGACCGGGAGTTGGCTGCAGGAGTTCTTTCTCCACAGCCCGGATATAACTTGTTTTATCTTTGTTCACTTCTTTGGACGTCTGGGGTTACCTCTATTGTGTTCCTGAAGTCTTCTTTAAAAACTGATCCATTCTTATATTTTACCTGTGTTCAGGACAACTCCAGCAGAGGGAGCTTGTCTTGTACTTACCTGTGTTACAGGACTACTCCAGCAGAGGAAGCCTGTGTTGTACTTACCTGTGTTCCAGAACTACTCCAGCAGAGGGAGCCTGTCTTGTACTTACCTGTGTTACAGGACTACTCCAGCAGAGGGAGCCTGTCTTGTACTTACCTGTGTTCCAGAACTACTCCAGCAGAGGGAGCTTGTCTTGTACTTACCTGTGTTCCAGGACTACTCCAGCAGAGGGAGCCGGTCTAATACTTACCTGTGTTACAGGACTACTCCAGCAGAGGGAGCCTGTCTTGTTCTTACCTGAGGTTACAGGACTACTCCAGCAGAGGGAGCCCGTTGGATAGATACCTGTGTGGCGGATCTACTCCAGAGGGAGCCGGTCTTATACTACTTGGTTGCGAGGAATACTCCAGCAGAGGGAGCTCAACCTACACTTACCGGTGACCCAGGACAGCTCTGGGAAGAGAGCTGACCCTGTTCTTACCCGTGGACTGACTCACTTCAGTCGGAGGATCCTGGACCTTTTCTATCTCCATATCCTGATGTAGCTAGAGAGGGTTGAAGAAGTGAGTTAGTCAGTGGCCCATTACAGGGCGAGAACTGTGACAGAAACTGCTTATTTGATGTAAATATTGTAAATAAAAGATACTTGCCTGCAAACGTATTGAGTCTGTGCCAATTGGTGGAACGGGAAAGCAGTGGTTCAGCAGCACGTATCTACTGGATCTTTTACACTTAGCATATGTGAAAGCTATAGCGAGCGAAAGGGTGGGGCAGGGCTGGAGATGCCTAGTGAGTGCTTTGTTGATATGCAGGGCCTTTTAATCCCATTTGACTGTGGAAAAAATTTTTTAAACAGCTTGGCGTAAAAATTAACTGCGCGTGTGAAAATAAATTGGACTGACGCGCCTGACGGGACACTTAATAAATGGACTGCAAAGGGCTAGATGAGTCAACATAAACTCTAGGTCTTTTTCATAGATTCCTTCTTCAATTTCAGTTTCTCCCATATGATATTTATAATGCACATTTTATTCCCTAATGCCAGTACCTTACACTTTTCTTTATTAAGTGTCATTCGCCATGTGTCTGCCCAGTTCTGAATGCTGTCTAGATCATTTTGAATGACCTTTGCTGCTGCAACAGTGTTTGCTACTCCTTCTATTTTTGTGTCGTCTGCAAATTTAACAAGTTTGCTTACTATACCAGAATCTAAATCATTAATGTAGATTAGGAATAGCAGAGGACCTAATACTGATCCTGTGGTACACCACTGGTTACCTCGCTCCATTTTGAGGTTTCTCCCTAATCAGTACTTTCTGTTTTCTACATGTTAACCCTCCCTAATCCATGTGCATGCATTTCTTGAATCTACTGCGTTTTAGTTTGAGAATTAATCTTTTTATGGGACTTTGTCAAAAGCTTTCTGAAATCTAAATAAACCATGTCATATGCTTTGCAATTATCCATTGTCGATGTTGCATCCTCAAAAAAAAAAAGCAGGTTAGTTAGACACAATGTCCCTTTCCTAAAACCATGCTGACTGTCTCCCAGGATACTGTTACCATATAGGTAATTTTCCATTTTGGATCTTATTATAGTTTCCATAAGTTTACATATAATAGAAGTCAGGCTTATTAGTTACCTGGTTGGTTTTGTCTCCCTTTTTGTGGATCGGTATTACGTTTGCAATTCTCCAGTCTGTTGGTACAACCCCTGTGTCAAGAGACTGTTGCATGATCTTGTTTACCGTTTTGTAAATAATTTCTTTCATTTCTTTTGAGTACTTTTGGGAGGATCTCATCTGACCCAGGGGATTTGTTTATTTTAAGAGCTCCCTAGTCCCTTTTTTTTTTTAGTACCAAAGAGAGCCTCTTAATAGCAATCGACAGTTTGTGTATTACTGAGTAAACAAAAAATGGACCAGAGGGTCGGGTCTTGTGTCCTCGCGTCTGGGTAGACCTGTGAAGACCTCTACTTACATCCCTTAAAGCTTGTATAAGCTGTAGATACGAGACACAGGCAGCCCTTTCCTTGATTCCTTCATGTCTCTGAAAATATGAAGTGTCAGGCGTCCAGTGATTTATCATCTGTTATGTGTGTTCAGTTTGATAAGCCAAAATGCAGTTCAGTATAACAGCCTGTGGCAGAGGGGTAGCTTATCTTCCAGTCTTTTAACTTCAGCCTATTGGGTTCAAAAAGCAGATTACTGTTGCTTTCACACACTGTATCTCTTTATGAGTTCCACAGGCAGTGTTTAGACTGTATAATATAACATTTGAAATACATGGACTGTATATACAGTAAAGAGAAACATAACTGTGACTGGTATACAGGACACATCCAATTGCAGGATGTGTTTATTCTACCTGGAGTAGATCATGGGGAATAAGCTAAGAGAAAGAAGGGAGTCTCTTCCGCTCATGTACCGGGAAGGGGCTGGGAGGTGCATTCATTTCCAGAGATGTAGTCAGAGGTATGAGTTTTGTTTGTGCTTTTTTACCCCACTAACTCTCCATGGTCTTTAGGGGATAGATAACATGCAATTCCATGGCTTTACACAGAAGATGTTTCATCTAATATATATAGTTTCAGGGTCCTGTGTAAGAGTTGAAATCCTTTGAAGGAAGTGTGTTGATTCATGTATTAATTTATTTTCTCACTAAACAGCGTACAGCATATGGGGGTGTTTCCATTCGTAACAACTGGTGACACTTTTGCCAGTTCAGTTCATTTACTGTCTACCTACTGTAAATAATATTTGACCACATATTGAATTAAACCAATTCGAATGTTTTGTATTTGATCATATATTCCATAAAGGTCATACAGCAATCGAAATCTTGTGTTGTGTTTTGTTATGTGAATAATCTGCCAGGTAATCTGCATAAAAAATCCTGAATAGTATATGTGTCTATTAAATCTTATGAATGTAAACTCATTTCTTATAATTAAATGCATTTATAATTTGTAGTCAATGCTAATTTATTCCGCTTTGAGCTGATTTAACATACCATTACCAATCTGAAATCCCTTTAGCTTGTTCTGATATTATATATATAGTATATTATTAGCACAATATTTAATATAATGTAATGCATTTTTTTATTGAAGATCTGCCCCAGTTTCTTTTAGCATTTTACAATTGTACTTTTTATGCATATAGTTTAAAGAAAAGTTCAATTTAATCGACCCCCATCTGAAATACCTTCAGGAAGGCAATGCAAGTTTAGTGCTGTTCAGGTTCTGTGGAAACCAGCCATTTACCAATGTGTTCATACAGCTAAGTTTATATATTCTACCCATTGTGGTGAATGCGATACCAAGGAAATCAAAAATACTGACTTTGTTTGAAGTTGGAAAATGCCACTGCACACTAGGGGAATAGTCTGGTTTTGTTCACATAAGTAAATGAAGACCAGTATGTTTCTTCTTCAAGGTGTATTTTTCAAATTGCATTACACTAATTTTTTGCAGCACCTGACACACTGGAGTTGAACTCGGGGAACTGCATCAGAAATCTGGCCTGTATTGCATTCTCTTAAAAGTGATACACATTATATCCTATCATTATAGATTCATAGCCTTGAAGCATGAACTGGACATTCCTCACTCATGTCAGGTCCTATAAATCACCAAATGCCGAAGTTCATAACTAAAGTTCGGGAGGAGGGTAAGACACCAATCTCTGTGTCACCAAATCGAATCATTCAATTTCCACATTAGCTAATTAAGATTGTTAGCACTATAAATCCCTTCTTCACTTCCCTCTCAGTTGTGTTTTGATTTGATTTTTCGGACCTGCACGCATCGTGGACAGCATTCGGATTATTCTATTTCGTCGGATGATGATCTGTTTGCCGTTTCCCGGGAGATGAGATCCACTCAACCAGTTCAACCAGCCCCTCCTGGGTCATCGTGGTATTTACCTCTTCAAACTTCTCTGCCCAGATGTCTGCTTCTCCAGGACAATCACCAGATCCCTTGCCTTTTCCGTGTCACCCAGCACAACAACCGCTCACTCTCCTGTCTATCTATCGTAGCTCCCGCCTGGCCACCTCGTTCCTCCGCAACTCCTGATATCAGAGACTGGATGATCCCCAGGCTCCAGCTTTATCTTCTAGCATGCTCTGTATGTGGTTCCGCTCACCCCACCATTTCTTGCTCCCTTACCAACCCTCCACCCCTTCCCCTCATGTCCCTCCTTTTTGCAGTCCTCCTCATCTTTTCATCTCCTCTAGATCAAAAGACTGTCAGGACATAATACTGCATACTCTGGAGGCCGCCAGATTTGTAATAACTTCAATGAAGGAACCTGTCCTATTCCATCTGTAACTTCTTTCATATTTGCAACCATTACGCTGAAGCCCATTCCCAATTACTATGTCCCGTGTGATGGGGTGCCCTCCCGCCCCCTATAATTTGTGTTATAATTATCATTTTTTACTGTTGTTTTTTCATTATGATTTTCATTATAATTATTGTGGTTTCATTATTTGTGATTGTATTATTGTTTGTTTTGGATTGGCAGGAGGAGGTTAAATTCCTCCCTGCCAAATACAGCATGCTGAGAATGTGGCTGGAGCCTTAGTTAGTTAATTGTTAATTATTGATTATTGGGCTCCAGCCACAGACCATAAAAAAAGCCAGGAGGAATCCTTTGTCTGGGTGGTTTGGTTTGGTTTGGTTTGGTTTGGTTTGTTTTTGGTTTGGTTTGGTTTGGTTTTTGGTTTGGTTTGGTTTGGTGAGGTGAGGAGACACAGAGAGTAAGTGTTACCTGTAAAAATGTAGATATAGGTACTTATTTAATTTGATTTGTTTGTTACAGTGTTTTGTTTGGAAGTCTTTGTTTTGTGTTTATACTTTTTGTTTGGCCCTCATGCCTTTTTATTTTGTGTTTTGGTCAATAAAAGTATTTTGTTTCACTGCATTTTCCTGACTCTGAGTCTTCCCTCTGCAGCTATCCTGTCACACCCCGCAAGTCCAAAAAAAACCCAGCTCAAAATCAAAAAACCTCTGCTAACGTTTACAAAATCACTACTCAAATTCCTGTCCACACCCATTAATATCCAAACCCTAGCCTCAGAACTACACAAGCACCCTGACCCTCCTTTTGTTTCTTTTCTAATTAACGGTCTCACTAAAGGCTTTTCTACTGGTCTTGTTTGTCGCCATACATCTTCCACTTATTGCAAAAACCTCCAATCTGCCATCTTAGACCCCGAATCTGTTGATAATTTAATAAAGAATTAGGCAACCAGTTTATGATAGGCCCCTTTGAATCCCCTCCTTTTCCAACCTTTCACATTAACCCTATCGGGTTGCAATAAGGAAATACTCTGGCAAAAGAGACTGATTATCGACCTTTCCACTCCCCATAACTCCACCACACCCAGCATCAATAGTTTAATCCCTCACAAAGATTTCTCCTCAATATGCAACAATCAACCACGCCATATCCTTAATCAAAATTGCCGGGAAAACACATGGCTGTCTAAACCCGATATATCAAATGCATTTAAAATCATGCCTATTGATCCTGCGCTCTGGCACCTCTTCAGAGTACAGTGGCGTTCAAATTTCACCTTTCTGTTCACCTGACATTTGGCTGCAGAAGCAGCCCCAAGATATTTGATACCGTCCAGAAGCGCTTGTTTTTTTTCAGCCTCGCTTCCTCGGGAAAAAATAGATCGTATTTATCTATTATTTCCACTTTTCTGTCGGTCCCCCTCCTACCAAACGCAATTTTCTGTCCCTCCTAGGCCATTTAAACTATGCCATGATATTCCTCAAGGAAGAGCTTTCATCCTCTACCTTCTTCTCCTGATCCTTCCGTTGATTCCCTCAACACTGTCATACTAAAAGAATGGATTACATTATTTTTACGACGACTGTCTCCTGCTGCACGAAGACATTCAACTCTTCACAGATGCAGCTCCCGCTCTCGGCTTTGGAGGATACTACAAGGGAAAATTGGTTTCTGCTCCATGGCTTGAAGAATTCAGCACCATTCCTATACCCGATCAGTCCTTGTCATTGTATGAATGTATCCGGTCGCTGTAGCTGCATTCCTTTGGGAGTCTTCCTGGGTCCAAAATCCATTCTTATCCACTCAGATAATTCAGCTACAGTCCAAATCATTAACAAAGAGATTCAGAGCATTAGCTCCTGGAGCCGACCTCCTGCCAACTCAGATTCCTCCCTGTTCAGACCCGACATTCCTGTGAGCAACCTGCTGCATATCAATGGTTCTGCAGGCTCAAGAAACAACTCTTCTCAGCATCACTCCCCGCTCACTGCAAACATAGTGGTCATCCTGGATTTGCTTTAAAAAATGTTCACATTGCATTCAACATTCCCTTCGATTCATTTTCAATGCCTGTAGTATCGTCCTATATTATGTCCCTTAAGAATAGAGCTGTAAGAGTTTCCTCCATCAAGGTTAAATTTCCAGCATCCAGTTTTTCCACAAACTCATTTTTTCGCCCCCAGCTCTACACTCAGCAACTCACAAATTTCACTAATCCTGAAAGGGCTTCAGCGATCAGAATCTCCTTCTCCCCTGCTTGCCTACCTATCACCAACAACGCACACTCCCAGTGCATCTCATTCATCCGCTCTGCTACTCCTCCCAGTTTTTAGATAAAACCTTAGAAGCCCTTTTCTCCTAGACTTTTTGGGTTCCTTAGGTGCTCAGAGTCTACATCACACTCAAATAAATTCAACCCCAGATTCACCCGGTATCTCCGACCTGCAATCATCTCATCTGACCCCCCCTTTCCTTCCTGCTCAAAAATAAGTCAAAGTGACCAAGAAGGAAAGGGTTCCCTAATCTATTTTAAATTAAACTCCATGTTAGCCCTATGATCCCCTTCTCTCTTATCTCCAACTCTGCCTTTCTCAGGGCGCATCACCCTCAGATCTGCTTTTATTAATGAAAATTCTCTTATCTCCAACTCTGCCTTTCTCAGGGCGCATCACCCTCAGATCTGCTTTTTATTAATGAAAATGAAACAACCGTCACCCGACATTGCTTCTTCGTTCACCTTCGCCAGGTCCGGTTTTGCAGCTGAGCAGTTCTCCAGTCATTCTTTCAGAATCGTAGCAGCTTCTCGCCACGTAGTTCCAGTCTCCTTTATCAAACGCTTAGGTTGTTGGTCCTTCAGTGCTTACCAAGTTTACATTAGAACAAATATTACAGATCCTAAAAATGCTTTTACAAAAATGTGCTCTTAAGGTTTAGTAGCCTGCCCGGAGGAAGGGCAATCGAATCAGCCATGGATTCCCAGAGTTTTTTTTTTCCCAAAAATTGGTTTTGTTTTCCTTTCCTGTGCACTGATGATCATTTGTTAAAGGTTGGCTAAACCTTCAAGTTGGCTACATCCAGTACTACTCGCGGCATTGAGACCGGCTTGTTCTTTTTAGGGTTCTCAGCCTCGTCCAGTCGGCCAGGCAGCGAGCCCTCAAACCAAGTTAGGTTTGATGCCAAATTATTGTGTATATACAACATACTTCTCTGTAAAATCGCATACTTCGCATACTCCACAATAAATATTTGTACTAAAACATTTTGTGATTGGGGTTTGTCCAGAACTACTGAAATAACCTTTAGCAGAGCAGTAACCCACTAGCCTTATATTTGTGTATGAATTGTGAATAGCACAGGGTTGCACTGTGTGTCACGTTGTCTATTGAAAGGTGCATCATGCCTGACACAGCAATCAGACGATAACAGATTCAGTTTAACACTAGAACCGCTACGGCAGCCATTTTGATGGTTTGAGGTTTTCAAATTTAAATTACTCTGCGTGTCTGAAAGTTATGCGGTTATACGTTTATGACTTTTCCTAAATACATGTATTAAATACCCTGACGGTGTTTGAAAGGCAGGATCGTGAAAATAAGGAACTTATAATCCTGCCCACCTAGAACCGGTAAAGAAGTCATTTTGACTGACTTTTACAATACATGTTTTTATTTTGAATATAACCTACAATATTCTATTTTCTATATACTTGCCTGTTGTTATCTCTACCCCCACAGAGCTTACCTCTGCAGTGCCAGCCGCTTTGCTTGTATCATCTTCTGCAGCAGCTGCAGGCGTGCCAGCCATGCCAACTGCTTCACCCGCAGCAGTACCAAGGACAGCAACTCCAGCTGCTTCGCCAGCATGAACAGGCATTCAGGAGACTGGGAAGGATGGCACTATTTGAAAATATCTGCCCAATGTGAAAGAGCAGAATGTGATAAATGCACTTAGGTGCTACTTCGAAATCTGTTTCCCTGAACGCATATTCACGTTACAGAATTGAGTTATTTTCTTTTTTTATGTTACTTTAAAAAAAACAAATTTCTTTTTTACAGTTTTGTATGTACATGTACATGTACCTGTTTACACACTAGTTTCTTTTGAAATGTTTATTTATTATTATAGTTTTTCATTTTTGGAAGTAGTGCTTTATATGTGGTAAGTTAGGTAGGTATGAGTATAACCATGGCGGTTCTGGGTATGAGTATAACCACGGTGGTTCTGGGTATGAGTATAACTCATACATGACATCAGCAATGACATCAACAATGACTAATCACATGACATTGTTTCCTATATAATGACAATAATATCTTATCTGTAAACATGTAACCTACGTTTAAAAAGTAAAGAAAATAGGACAAGTTTGATTTCTTTTTTTTTTTAGAAATGGTTAAGAAGGTGTCTTAGCTACAAATATACTTGAAAAGAATGTAGCATGTACTGTAGCTGTTTTAAGTATCAGAAAAAAGCAGACTGCCTTTGTTCAGGCGTCACTCCCCATAACAGCACCTGCCGCTTAAGAGCAACATAGCAAAGGGCACCATTACTTTGCAACAACGCGTCTCCCATTCTCTCCTCCGACGTGATTATTTTAATATCATTGCAGTTAGGTGAAAGCTTGTGCACAACAATTGAATACAGGAGGTAATTGTGCATAACAAGCCTAAAGCAAGTTTAACATACTACAGGGGTGTCACTAAAATATTTATTCCAAACAGATTACACTACTGTGGAATGTAATCTATATAAACCAGACACGAGTTTATGAAAACCGTCTTTTTTCTTTATTCAGTGACAGATGCAGCATCACACTGCACCTTGTTAATACTGTATCAAATCCCTGCCTAAAACATAATAATAATAATAATAATAATAATAATAATAATAATAATAATAATAATAATAATAAAAAATTGATTTACTTCCCACAACATGCATACCCGCTATAGGTCTGATCGTTACTCCAAAATTGCGTTTAACACTGATTGTTTATTTATTTAATTTTTTAACGTTATTGAATATTCATTATATAAGAGGTCATTTTGAAACTCCAAAGAAGTGCAAACTATATACAGTCAGTTTTCTTCAATGTGCACACTTTACTGACAGGCTGTTTACCAGGAACACAAGCCTGTCGACTTGCTCTAGATTCAAGGTGGCACACTTTTTTTGTTTTGTTTCCGTTGAATAATAATAATAATAATAATAATAATAATAATAATAATAATAATAATAATAATAATAATTAATATATTTATTTTTAATAGCACCTTTCATTAAAAGAAATCCCAAAGCACTTTGCATTAAAAAAAATACACAGAGAGGCATACTTACAAAGCATTTTCAAAACTGATTCGCTGGTAGGGTGGGACCAGCAAATCAGATGCTGGTTAACACGAGCAGGTAAAGAAGAGCACGCCCACTGCTGTCTGGCAGAAATACTGTAAATAGCAAGGAGGGCGTTCAGTTTAGATTTTCCTCAGTCCATCGTGGTGGTGCCTTATAACCGTTGGGCCTAAACTTGTGTGGACACCGGGACGTGCTCCCTAAAAAGGGGACTATCCCGGGAAAATCGGGACGGTTGGTGGCTTTACCACTGCACATAAAGCCAAATAAAGAGATTCCACACAGCTGTACCCTCACCCCTAGAATCCCAGAAAGCCTCCCATTAAAACATTTTTTTGGCATACATTTCCAAAATGTGTCTCAACAAGCAATTTATTAACATATGCATGAGCTGCTGCTGACATACTGAAAAGAAGTAACAGTGATTCTGACAGGTGCTCAGAACAGACAGACAGGGCAGCAGTGTGGAGTAGTGGTTAGGGCTCTGGACTCTTGACCGGAGGGTCGTGGGTTCAATCTCAGGTAGGGGACACTGCTGCAGTACCCTTGAGCAAGGTACTTTACCTAGATTGCTCCAATAAAAACCCAACTGTATAAATGGGTAATTGTATGTAAAAATAATGTGATATCTTGTAACAATTGTAAGTTGCCCTGGATAAGGGTGTCTGCTAAGAAATAAATAATAATAACAACATGAAGGTATGTTTTGTCCCACAGAGCTGGGATACAGAATGCTTATGAAAACATGTGAAGTTCCAGTATGTGTCACAAACTACTGTAGCGTTAAGAACTCATTAACTTCAGAAAACAAGATACTAATCATTAACGCTAATTAAAACAACCAAATGTGAATCACATGGCAGTATGCATGAACCAATAGTTTCAGGGAGGACTTGCCTTTTTAACAAAAGTTGCTACAACTGTGGTGCAATGTCTAAAACTAAGGAAATGTTACGTTACTTACCATAACCCTGGTTCTCTGAAAAAGAAGATGACCACCAACGTACTTATGGGATATGTCTGCCTATTGGTAGGTATTACTGAGCTCTTTATATCAGAGCTGCCGATAGGCCCCTTCCTGGGGTGACATCCTCGGTTCCGCCTACCGAGGGATCAAAATAGTCAGCCTACAGAAGCCATTTCTCTTTTTGCATCGAAACCGTGAGGGCGACCGATGTGACCTCGCTGGTTGGTGGTTCTTCTCTTTCAACTTTCTTATGTTCTTATGTTCTTAAACAGGTTTATGGTAAGTAATCTAACGTTCCCTTTCAATTCGAAGACGATCACCAACATACTTATGGAAAAGTATACCAGAGCAGTCGCGAGGGAGACGGAACGGCAGCAGAGGAATGCATCAGAACCACATAAACCAAGATTAGAGGTGCGAGCGTGCAACCTCAAGGACCCTTGTGCCTAATGAAGGCAAGGAAGGATCTATCACATTAAGGCAATAGAACCTGGAGAAAGTATGTGGCGTAGCCCAACTAGCTGCAGTACAGATATTGGACAGTGAGGCCCCTCTGAAGAGGGCCCAAAATGTAACCAACCCTCTGGTAGAATGCCCCGGGCCGGCACGATCATACTCAGTGTGGAGTAGTGGTTGGGGGCGTTGGACTCTTGACGGAGGGTTGTGGGTTCAATCCAGGTGGGGGACACTGCTGCTGTACCCTTGAGCAAGGTACTTTACCTAGATTGCTCCAGTAAAACCCCAACTGTATAAATGTGTAATTGTACGTAAAAATAATGTGATATCGTGTAACAATTGTAAGCCGCCCTGGATAAAGGCGTCTGCTAAAAAAAATAAATAATAATAATAATGTCGCAGTCAAGACTGTGTCCACAATCAGTGTGACAGTCGCTGCTTTGAGAGGGGCTGTCCTAGGGTCCATATGCCATGATAGACACAGAGCTGGTCAGAATGACACAGAGCTTTTGTCCTATCCACTTAACACCTCGAAGCCCTTAACGGGCAGAGGAAGTTCAATCTCCTATCCTCCTCAAGAAAAACGGAGGTGGATGGAAGAACTCCAGTTCCACAGACTGGTTCATGTGGAAGGCTGTGATTACCTTAGGGAGGAAAGCAGGGTTCGTATGTAGTGACACCGAAAGAGCCTGTAGCTCACTGACCCACTTTGCGGCAGTGATAGCCAAGAGGTAGGCTGTCTTCATAGACAGATACTTCAACTCTATGGTGTGTATGGGCTCAAACGGGGCCTTGTGAACCTCCAGCACAATATCAAGGCTCCATTCAGGGGAGAACGTCCCTCCGTGGAAGGTGTAATCGCCGAGCACCCTTGAGAAACCGGGTTGCCAAGAAATGCGCACCTGAGATACAGAATCAACGGGGCCATGGCACGCAGAAATGGCCACCAAGTACACCTTCAGTGTAGAAGGTGACCTACCGGTATCGAGCAGTTCTTGCAGAAACTGCAAGATAACTGGCATAGGGCAAGAGACTGGGTCATGACCCAGTCAAACACCAGTTCTGAAAATTTCCCCATTTGTAGGCATATAAGAACCTAGTGGAGCCTGCCCTAGCGTTCTGCAGTGTACCCACTACCGCATCAGCGGTCCCGTTCAGGGGCCAGACCCATAATTGGAACCTGCCCAGTTCCGGATGCCAGAGAGTGCCTTTCATCTGACTGAGGAGATCCAGGTGAAGTGGGATCTCTCAGGGCTGGCCTTTAAGAGCTGGCACAGGGTCAAAACCAAATTCTCTTGGGCCACCAGGAGCTCACTAGGAGAACTGTCATCTCTTCTAACTGGACCTTCTCCGACGCTGAGTGGACCGCCTAAGCGGTGGAGGGAGTACCACAGGGGGCAGTGTGTTATCTCTGCTGAGGTGAAGAGATCAACCTGCGCCTTCCGAGGCGTTCCAAATCGCTCCACCACGTGAGGGTGGAGCCGTCACTCCGATGTATATGCACCCTCCTCGAAAGGAGGTCCTGCCCAGTTCGCCACTCCAGGAAGATGCGTCGCCTGTAGGGACAGCAGGTTACTTTGAGCCCAAATCAAGAGCCACACTGATGTGTTGTCCGTCCTTGAAGCGGGCGCATGCGAAATAAGCCCAGCTGTCACTGTGGCCTGTAGGCGTCGCCTCAAGTCACCCAGCAGAGCCGTGACGTCCTGGTAATAGTGAGTGCCTGGGGAGATTGCCATCGGTTCCACCTGAGCATGGGGAGGGAGTAGCACAGCCACTTGCCGAGACGCCTCGCGTTCCCGGTGGGAGCGCTGCAGGATATCCTCCACCGCCGACCCAAAAGTATGCCCTAGGGTTAGGGTTATCGGCGTGTCTAATAATGCTCAACTTGGTAGCCACCGGCTCTGGGAGCAAGGCTTCCCTCAATATGCTGTCCATCTAGGCGGTCCCAAGAGGAGAGCATCTCCTCCATAAAGTCCAGGAAAGCTGGGAAAGGCTGGGCGGGGACCCAAGGCTCACGTCTAGAACATGGACCAGCGTGGCTCAGCTGTTGTCGTCCAGGGCACCTGCAAAAAGGTTGCCGACATGGATCTCGAAGGTGGGGGCACACTAGCTTCCGAGGCAACCTCGAAACTAGGCTCCACCTCAATAGAGTGCAGGCTCCTCCTTCCTCCATCTCAGTGGGGAAGGAGCCCCACCTGGGAGGCTACTATAGATATATCATCCTCCTCTTCCATCAGTGATGGTGTTTCCGCTCACACTAAACTCCCTTGGGGAAGACAGGGGATGGTACTGGGGGTTGCGACGGCGGAGCGTCCGTCCCCGTGGCCCTAGCCAATCTATTGCGCCCGGGCAGAAAAGCCGCGCAGATGTCGCGGAAAGACTCATCCCCGATGATCAAAGTGGTGTGCTGGACACCCAGGCACCTACAGGATATGCAAGCATGAAACATGCTCGCCGTCACTCCTTCAATAACGCCTTGTATAAGAGGCTCAGGCGAGGGCACTGTGTGCACCAGGCTATGCGTGCACCGGGGTACTAAGTACCTCGTGCAATAGCTATCACCGTGCACCAAGAGCACTGGGCGCAGTGTGCACCATGTGCACTGAGCACTGTGCACTCTGACACTTAGTGCCGTGAACACCGTGTGCACCGAGTGCCCGGAGCACTGTGCGCACCGCCTAGACTGAGCACCGCCTGCACCGAGTGCCCCGAGCACTGTGCGCACCGCCTAGACTGAGCACCGTGTGCACTGAGTGCCCCGAGCACTGTGCGCACCGCCCAGACTGAGCACCGCGTGCACCGAGTGCCCCGAGCACTGTGCGCACCGCCCAGACTGAGCACCGCGTGCACCGAAAAGCCCAGCACTGTGCGCACCACCCAGATCGAGCATCCGGCGGCACCGAAGTGCCCCAGCACTGCGCACCGCCAGATTTGAGCACCAGGTACCGGTGCCCCAGCACTGTGCGCGACCGCCTTAGACTGAACACCGCATGCACCGAGTGCCCGAGCACTGTGCGCCGCCAGACTGAGCACCATGTGCACCAGTGCTCCCCGGAAAGCACTGTGCGACCGCCTAGACACTGAGTAATCGCGATGCGGGTGCCCCGGGCACTGTGGCGCGACCGCTTTAGATTGAGCATCAGGTGTAATTGCCGAGGTGCCCGAAGACTGTGCGACGCCCCAGACTGAGCACCGCGATGCACCGAAAAGGCCCCAGCACTGTCGCACCCCTATATAGACTGAGCACCCGCGTGCCCTTATAGTGCACCGCCCAGTGCCCGCTGGCAGCCCCGGAAAGTACTTCAAAGCGCGACCGCCTGGTAGACCGAGCACCGCTGCGTGCACTGAGTGCCCCGGCACTCGTGCGCGCGCCGACTGAGCACCGCTGCGGCACCGGGAGTGCCCCGAAGCTTTTGTGCGCACCGCCTGACTGAACACCGCGGTGGCAATCGAGTGCCCCGAAAGCACTGTGCGCACCGCCTGGATTGCTGAATCACGGCACCGTGAAGTGCCCCGAAGCACTGTGCGACCGCCCTAGACTGAGGCACCGCGTCAACCGAAGTGCCCCGAAAGCACTGTGCGCACCGCCCTAGACTGAGCACCGCCTGCACTGAGTGCCCTCAGCACTGTGACGCCCACTGGAGCTGAGCACCTGTGGCACCGAGTGCCGACATGCGCACCCGCCTGACGAACACCGATGCAACCGGGAGCACTGTGCGCACCGCCCTAGACTGAACACCGCGTACACCGAGTGCCCGCGTACTGCGCACCATGGGAAGGCACCCGCGTGCACCGGTGCCCCAGATCTCCCGCCTGAAGAGAGCACCCGCATGCACCACCGAGGTGCCCGGGCACTGTGCGCTGCCGCCCAGACTGAGCACCGCGTGCACCGAGTGCACCGGGTGCCCCGAGCACTGTGCGCACCGCCCAGACTGAGCACCGCGTGCACCGAGTGCCCCGAGCACTGTGCGCACCGCCTAGACTGAGCACCGTGTGCACCGAGTGCCCCGAGCACTGTGCGCACCGCCTAGACTGAGCACCGCATGCACCGAGTGCCCCGAGCACTGTGCGCACCGCCTAGACTGAGCACCGTGTGCACTGAGTGCCCCGAGCACTGTGCGCACCGCCTAGACTGAGCACCGTGTGCACCCAGGTGCCCGAGCACTGCGCACCGCCCCAGACTGAGCACCGCATGCACCAAGCACCACGTTTTAATTCCGTTTTTTGCACTTCTAGGCCACCTTACTGCACAGCGTCGTGAGCTGAAAATACTGATTGACCTCTCGTGGCCATTGTTATAATAAACATATGGTGGCTTCTAAATCATTATGATAACAATATAAACTCTGTGGGACAGAACAACACCATAACTCTCATAAAAAGTAGTTTATTTTTTTCATTTAAACATATGTGTTATAATGCAGGATACAGATAATTGTAAATCAGCATTGCTCAAGGTCATTGACCTCTTAATTTAAATACATGTCAAACATCACCTTTGAAAATAATCTGTAGATGTCTGCAGGACACAGAAACTCACATAAAAATTGTGTAATTTAGGGAGTTGATGATCATGTTATTATGAAACATTGTTCTAAAATTGCAAATTATCATTGTCCGAGGTCACGGTCACGGTTGTCAGAGGTCAAATCCAAAATGGCTCCACATCTGAAAATAAACCTTAGGGTATGTAGAAACATTGTAGAATATGTCATGCTTTTTTATCATTAAATGCACAATACTTTTTGCTTATTAGCTGTACTATACCATATGACTCCATGTACACTAGGACAGTTCAGGCTTTTCAACTCACATCGTGGGTAATCATGTATTTTTTTTTTTTGAAATCCACTCAAGTTCAGTGTCATTTTTGTATGTGTTTGTTGTTCATAAAGCTGACAGCAAATTAAGAAAAAATAAGCTTTGTGTTGTGGGGGATGTTATAAACACCCAGAACAGCACACAGCTGAACAGGACATATGAAACACACACCAAACAGCTTTCACAACAGGCGTCAGCAAGGACATACGAAACACACACCAAGCAGCTTTCACAACAGATGTCAGCAAGGTCATACAAAACACACACCAAGCAGCTTTCACAACAGACGATAGCAAGGACATACGAAACACACACCAAGCAGCTTTCACAACAGACGTCAGCAAGGCCTTTGGTCTTTTCGTTAGGTTTTAATAGCGATTTTCACATTGCTTGCAGTGCATGTTAAAGTCTGATTTGGTCTTAGCTGCTCCAACAAGAAATTATTATCAAACCTGTGTTTACATTGGAAAAGACAATCTTGCATTAGTGCCAGTAAATGCATTAAAATAGTAATAGTAAGTTAGGATGAAATGCTGTATGCATATGAAAGACAAACAATACAGATAGCACAACTTTTATAATTTCCTGTAGCTAAAATACCCGCTGTCAAACAAAGACTAACACTGTTTCAACCACAGGTGCAGTATGTCAATATCTACAAAAAGGCAGGCAGACTTCCCAGCGACAGCATGTGGAAGCGACATCGTGGGAGAAGTACAGTTGTGGACAAGTACTATGATTAGAAGCAGAAAGGAGGAATTACATCTTTAAATCTGGAGTTGCTTTAATCAGAAAACATTGCAGCTTAAAGCCTTGCAGCTGCGTATTTTTCTGATAAGCTGAAACTCGAGAGCAGCTGATTCAAATCAGCGGCGTTCTGGGACACGGGGAGGGCGACACGCCAGCACAAACACAAACACAAACAAACAAAAGGCAGGCAGATTTCCCAGCGACAGCGTGTGGAAGCGACATCGTGGGAGAAGTACAGTTGTGGACAAGTACAACAGTTAGAAGCAGTTTGAAAGCAGGTTGACAGCTGCAGAAGCTACACTAAAAAAAAAAAAAAAAAAAAAAAAAAGGTCTTCAAGCCAGTAATCTGTGACAACTGCATGATGTGGGAAATCCGAGAAAACCCAACAGAGCTCAACCAAGTTTGTGTAAAGTGCCGCACCATCCAGGACTTGCTTCAGCGATTAAGCCTGCTAGAAAAGGAGATGGAGGAAATGAGACAGCAACAGGAGCTTGAGGAGCTGACACACCCACAATTCATGGAAGTCTGCACCCTAGCAGACTGAAAGCCACCAGGGAGATGGAAGAGTCGAAACAGCTGGGTTCAGATAGGCAGAAGCAGGGAAAAAAAGAAACTTCGTCAAACACAACCACCAGAAATCCAGACAGCCAACACATTTGAGCCACTTCAACATTTAGATGACCAAAACCAACATCAAGAGAATGAAAGAAACAACACCCAGGACCCTATAAACAGTGCTGACCAGGCAGCAAAAAAAAGAAGGGAGGTCATGATTGTTGGGGACTCCATACTGAGAAACACAGCAAGTTCAGTTCGCAGTTTGGACCCCCTTACTACAACAACAGTGTGCTGCCTTCCAGGAGCCTCAGTCAAGCACATCACTGAGAATGTGGACAGGCTCCTAGAACAAACAGGAGATGACCCGGTAGTAGTCGTCCACATTGGTACAAACAACATTGGAAGAGACAGGCCAAGATCCCTGCAAAACAAATTCAGAGAGCTAGGAAGGAAATTAAAAGACAAGACCAAAACTGTGGTATTTTCTGGGATACTGCGGCGCCTTGCAAAGGACCATATGGACAGCTGGAAATACAAAATCAAAATGCATGGCTGAAATCGTGGTGCACACAGGAAGGCTTCACCTTTCTTGAACATTGGCGCACTTTCTACAACAAGGACTATCTATACAGGTGGGACAGACTGCACTTAAACAGAAAGGGAACCAATCTACTCGGAGAAAGGATCCTTCAGGCGGTACAGAACATTTAAACTAGAAAGGAGGGGGGAGAAAACAAAAAAACAGAAGGGAGACCATATCAAAACAAGGGCAACAACTCAGGTAAGACCACTATTAAAATGTATTTATCTTAATGCTAGAAGTCTCAGAAACAAAATGTTAGAACTTGAAGCTACTGCACTAACAAGTAACTACGATGTGATAGGTGTTACAGAAACTTGGTTGTCTGAGAGTGATGGAGACGAATATAATATTAGTGGGTACACACTATATAGGAAAGACAGGCAGGACAGAAGAGGCAGAGGGTAGCGCTTATACATAAGAAATAGCCTTGAAGCCCAGGTGTTAAATCAGGACAAAGAAAACAATGCAGAATCAATATGGGTCAGAATAATGGACACAAATTCAAAAGGCATAATAATAGGAGCATGCTATAGACCGCCAAATTCAGACGCTGAGCAAAATAATCTGTTGTACAATGACATTCGAAATGCGTGTAGAAAAGGAGAAGCCATACTAATGGGGGATTTCAACTTCCCTGTATAAAATGGGAAAACCCAATGGGGGCACGACGGACGAAATTGAAATGGTGGAAATGACAAATGACTGCTTCCTAACGCAATTTGTCAAGGCACCGACTAGAGGGGAGGCATGCCTTGATTTAGTCTTTTCAAATAATGAAGACAGAATAACTAAAACAGAGGTCAGAGAGCCATTGGCAAACTCAGACCACAACATGGTCTCATTTGAAATATTTTTAAAACCCCAAAAAGTAATGACTAAAGCTAAGGTTTACAATTTTAGAAAAGCAAACTATGAAGGTATGAAACAGAGACTAATAGAAGTAGATTGAGTAAAATAGAAAACATCCACAGAAAAAGGGTGGCTGTTTTTTTAAAAATGTAGTACTAGAGGCACAAAACAATTACATCCCAAAAGTAGACAAATCTAAATCTAAAACAAAATGGCCAAAATGGTTTAATAGATCAATTAAAAAAATATTCAGCGAAAAAAAAAGGCACTTTACAGAGCGTTTAAAAGGGACCAAAACAAGCACACAGAAAGAGTACTTGGAACTGCAAACACAAGTCAAAAAGGAAGTTAGAAAGGCCAAGAGAGAGATAGAAATCAATATTGCTAAGGGGGCTAAAACCAATTCCAAAATGTTTTCCAATATTATAACAGCAAAGAGAACATTCAAAGAGGAGGTTAAATGTCTAAGAGACACAAATGGCAAAATCATAGATGAAAAAAAAAAAATAGCAAATATATTAAATGATTACTTTTCACAGGTTTTACAAAGGAGGACACGGACAACATGCCCCACATGTCGACCTGTTCCTATCCAATTTTAAATAACTTTAGCATAACAGAGGCAGAAGTGTTAAAGGGACTAGGAGCTCTTAAAATAAACAAATCCCTGGGCCAGATGAGATCCTCCCAATAGTACTCAAAGAAATGAAAGAAGTTTTTTACAAACCGCTAACCAAGATCATGCAACAGTCTCTTGACACAGGGTTGTACCAACAGACTGGAAAATAGCAAACGTAATACCAATCCACAAAAAGGAGACAAAACCGAACCAGGTAACTACAGACCAATAAGCCTGACTTCTATTATATGTAAACTTATGGAAACTATAATAAGATCCAAAATGGAAAATTACCTATATGGTAACAGTATCCTGGGAGACAGTCAGTATGGTTTTCGGAAGGGGAGATCATGTCGAACTAACCTACTTGACTTTTTTTTGAGGATGCAACATTGACAATGGATAACTGCAAAGCATACGACATGGTTTATTTAGATTTCAGAAAGCTTTTGACAAAGTCCTGCCTAAAAGATTAATTCTCAAACTAAACGAAGTAGGGATTCAAGGAAATGCATGCACATGGATTAGGGAGTGGTTAACAAGTAGAAAACAGAAAGTACTGATTAGAGGAGAAACCTCAAAATGGAGCGAGGTAAACCAGTGGAGTACCATAGGGATCAGTATTAGGTCCTCTGCTATTCCTAATCTACATTAATGATTTAGACTCTGATATAGTAAGCAAACTCGTTAAATTTGCAGACGACACAAAAATAGGAGGAGTGGCAGACACTGTTGAAGCAGCAAAGGTCATTCAAAATGATCTAGACAGCATTCAAAATTGGGCAGACACATGGCAAATGAAATTTAATAGAGAAAAGTGTAAAAAGTATTGCATGCGGGCAATAAAAATGCATTATAAATATCATATGGGAGATAGTGAATTGAAGAAGGAACTATGAAAAAAGACCTAGGAGTTTATGTTGACTCAGAAATGTCTTCATCTAGACAATGTGGGGAAGCTTATAAAAAGGCTAACAAGATGCTTGGATATATTGTGAGAAGTGTTGAATTTAAATCAAGGGAAGTAATGTTAAAACTCTACAATGCATTAGTAAGACCTCACCTAGAATATTGTGTTCAGTTCTGGTCATCTCGTTACAAAAGGATATTGCTGCTCTAGAAAGAGTGCAAAGAAGAGCAACCAGAATTATCCTGGGTTTAAAAGGCATGTCGTATGCAGACAGGCTAAAAGAATTGAATCTATTCAGTCTTGAACAAAGAAGACTACGCGGTGATCTGATTCAAACATTCAAAATCCTAAAAGGTATAGACAATGTCAACCCAGGGGACTTCTTTGACCTGAAAAAAGAAACAAGGACCAGGGGTCACAAATAGAGATTAGATAAAGGGGCATTCAGAACAGAAAATAGGAGGCACTTTTTTTTTTTACACAGAGAATTGTGAGGGTCTGGAACCAACTCCCAGTAATGTTGTTGAAGCTGACACCCTGGGATTCTTCAAGAAGCTGCTTGATGAGATTCTGGGACCAATAAGCTACTAACAACCAAACAAGCAAGATGGGCTGAATGGCCTCCTCTCGTTTGTAAACTTTCTTATGTTCTTATGTTCTTAAACACTTAGGAATGGTCCAGAGGCCCCCGTCCCAGACCAGGGCCATGCCACTCATTTCTGTCATAGTTTTGTAGGGATGCAATACATCACTTCAATAATCAGATGTTTGTACTGTAGATAAACTAACACTGTGATATAACTGATAATAAAAAAAACAGGGGTCCAAGTCCTATACAGTCTCCCCTATAGCTTTTCAAAAACCAGGTGTCCAAGTCCTGTACAGTCTCCCGTATAGCTTTGCAAGCCTCCTCTTATAGGTGGATAAGTATAAATGAATTCAGTTTGAGTATGAAGAATGAATATAACACCGGCCTCCGCTGGGTTCTTACTCCTTGCTTGTGACGTGCCCTCTGAGACAATATCAACTCCCATATGACCAATTATAAAGATGCAGGACAAGCCCATTGGAAGTGACTGACAAGAGATCTAAAGACTGAGAGGATGTGACAAAGTGCTGCATTGAATAGGTTGGTAATGGCTGAATGATCAGGAACTGCACACTGCAATTATATGTGCACATTGTGTGTTTGTAATAAAAGAAATGAAAAAAGTGGTGACAACTACTTTTGTAATTATTTAAATGAAGGCTGGCACTAGTTACAGTAAAGCACCCTATTTTTTTACTATGACTAAGGCTCTATTTATTTGAGGGTTAGATTGACATTTTGAGATTTTAAAGAAAAGAAATCCAAGGGAATTGAGCATAATTTTCATTTTAAATGATTCTATTTAATTGTGTTAGTGTTTGACAAATAAAAAAAGATTTAAACGAAGCTGAGTATCTAAGGGGCCTGGAGTCCTTCACTGCTAGTATGCGGGCAACGTTTTTTAATCTGCTGACCCAGCTGTGTTTTGATCTTCACAGGTGATGAGACCCTAGCCGTGCATTAAGACTGTTCATGTGACGTTCTTCAGCCAATCATGGCATTTCATTTATCCACTTTATCAGAGATCTACATATGAGGATGGGGCATCTAAATAGGATGTGGGCGCACACTCAGGGGTGCTCCGAGGTCAGAAGGGTTAATATACAGTAGGTTTGAATGAACACATCTGCCATGCCCTGCTCCATGCCTGCTCTCCCTTATCAGAAGAGATGGCTGTAACTTTGCTGCGAAGCTGAGCAGCTTCTGGTCATCCCAGTTCTTATCAGTGACCCCCTCAGGAATGTCATCTGCTCTATTCCCTTTAAAGTCAAGAGAATTTCTGGTAGCTATTTAAAATAAGTTAATATACAAATAATGACTGGAGTTAAGGCTTATAGGGGAAGAATGTTGCCCCAGGGGTTGAAAAGGTTAGGGTTAGGGTTAGGGTGAGGTAGGAACTTTGTTTCCCTAAGAACTGCACACTTGGTTGGTTTTTCAGGGAAAGAAAGATGCACTGGCCATCTGGCTCTTTTTGGATTTATGTCTTTGTTTTTTTGTTTTGGATCTCCTTTTCTAGTGTAGGTCTATCGTGGAGTTTCTAATGTTCAGGCCTAGCGGGAAAGTTGTTTGTAGTTTGTTGATCCAGTCTTTTTCTCTCCATTTCCTTTCTCCGATTGTCCAGTTCTGGTTCCTCTCCAGCCCTGTAATTTTCAGAGATTCCAAGTTGTGTTGTAGAAAGTGTGCTACTAGAGGTGTTTGTGATTCTTTTTTGTGTTTGATATTATAGATGTGTTGTGTTAGTCTTACTCGGATAGTGTTGCCTGTTTCTCCAATGTAAATGATTTTGCATGTATCGCGTTGTATTGCGTAGATGCAGTTCCTGCTATTTTGTGTAAAGGTTTGTGGAATGTTGTATGTGATGCCTGTGGATTGGCTCCGGAGGGTGAAAAGTTGCTTGAAGTGTCGTGATGCTTTTGTTGGTTTGCGATTAAGTGAAGGCAGTTTACTGGACACTAAATAGTTGGTCAAGTTTTTTTGTTTTTTCTGTAGGCTGAGATGATCTTGTGTCCTGTAAGAAGGTTGGTGTCTTGTAATTTGTTGGTTAGGTTTTGTTTTATCTGTGAATTAGCTGCCACACTAAAATGTGAGTAGGTAGTTATAAGTGGAATAATCTTTTTGTTGTCTCTAGGCTTTTGTTCTAAGAAGGTTTTCCTTATTCCTCTGAGGAAGGGCAGGAGTACCCCTTTGCCTGAGTGCTGTGAATAAGACTTTGGTAGCTGCCTGGAAGTCAGTATGTTGAGTGCAAATTCTGTGGAATCTGAGTAGTTGTGATTTTATTAAACCTCTAAACGTGTGTTTAGGGTGATAGCTGGTTTTGTGTAGTAGAGTGTGTGTGTCAGTTTCTTTAAAATATACTTTGGTGTCTAGTTGGTGTGTTTGTGAAAAATGTGGTCCTTTGTAAGTGGTGGTGTCTAAAAAGTTTACTTCGCTGTTATGTGTGGTGTATTTTACTTTGATGGACTGGTGGTTTGTGTTAAGTAACGAGATGAAATTTGTAAATTCCTCCTTGTAGTTACCTGGGTTAAAGCTGTGTATTGTTTTTAGATCTTCAAGAATAATCTCTGTGATTTCCTGTGGAACTTGGTTGTTATTTGGTTCCCAGTTGGTTGGCAGGGGGGTTAGGGTTAGGGTTAGGTTTAGGGTTGGGGTTAGGGTCGGGGTTAGGGTTAGGGTTGGGGTTAGGGTTAGGGTTAGGGTGGTGGTTGGCAGGAGGAGTCTGGTTGGAGTCGGAGGTTGGTTCAGAGGGTCCAGTAGGTGTGTTGAGCTGGGCAGCATATGTAAGGGCTTTGATGTTCAGCCAGTCTTCATTTGTTTCTGTTGGTTGGTCTAAGGTGCTCCTCTGTCTGGTGTTGTTGTTTGGTTGCGATTGGTTGGTTGAGATCCTGGTTATGTCTTCTGAAATGTAGGTGGCCACATTGCTGGTGTGTGGTTTGTTGGGCCTCTTGGGTAGAGGTCTCTGGGGCAGAGGTTCATTGTCTGCCAGCACTGCGAAGGAGTTGTTGCTAAGGCTCGGCTGGGGTTGCTGGGTTGCTTGCAGTGGCTCCAGATTTTCTTGTGCTATTAGAAAAGCTGTCTGGAAGGTTGTCTGCTTGATCTTCTTCCTAAAATTCCTGTAGGCCCAAGTTTTCGCCTTCTGAAATGGTTCCTGCCAGTTCCTGGTTGATATTTTGTGCAGGTCTGTTTGTATTCTGGAGAGTGTATCTTCGTAATGTATTTGCAGGATTTGAAGATTTGTGGTCATCCAATTTTTAGCATTGGCTGCTAAGAGTTCTGCCGTGGTTGGAGTTGGCAGGGCTGGTTTGATGTAGAATTGTAAGTGGTGGGTTTGTTTCAGCATTCCTGGTGGTACTTTGTTGTTAATGATAGCTTCATTAACGTTGTCCAAATGGTGGATTGTTTGGATCATTCTTTAGAAAGTCTTTACTGGGTGTATGGAGGATTCCATCATGCTGAAAGGAAAGAGTGGTTAGGGTGATGTGTTGTAGTGTTCCTGGAGTGTATGTGGGTGTGAAAAATGAGAGAATTATTGATTTGTAGCTTCTGTTGGCACCGTTAGGTTTCCACTACAAAAAACAATATATACTTACCTTTCCAAGTGCTGTAGAGGTGGGATGGGAGGTGGGCAAGTGATTGGTTTTGTAGCTTATGTTGGCAACGTTAGGTTTCCACCACAAACACAATCAATACTTACCTTCCGGAGTGCTGAGTTGGTACGGCAGTATTTAAAAGCTGGGAAAGGAAGGGGTTAGTTTTTTTGCAAGATATCCTAAAAAGAGAGAAATGTTTTTCTGGTTAGTTGCTGTAAAGGAAAAAAAGGTTATTTCCTGAAAAAGAAAAATTAGTTTAGTCCTAAGTTCTTATTTAATCTATGGTTGGGGTAGCCAGGAGATGGTAGAGAAGCCTGTCCTGTTGGATCTCTTGCCTTGGTCTCTGTTGGTTTCCTCAATTTCTTATTCTTCTAGGTGTACACAACGTTTCACCTCTTCATTAGGCTTTATCAGGTGTTCTATTGAACTGCCCTTGTCTGCTGGTTTGAAAATGATATTGGTATGTTTTTGTAATTCCTTAAGTGCTATCCTTTCTGGTGCCGTTAGGTTGTCTTCTGTTTTGTAGTTACCTGGGTTAAGGCTGTGTATTGTTTTTAGATCTTCAAGAATAATCTCTGTGAGTTCCTGTGGAACTTGGTTGTTATTTGGTTCCCAGTTGGATTTGGGTAGGAAGGGTTAGGGTTAGGGTTTGGGGTTTAGGGTTAGGGTTAGGGTTAGGGTTTAGGGTTTAGGGTTAGGGTTAGGGTTAGGGTTTAGGGTTAGGGTTAGGGTTAGGGTTAGGGTTAGGGTTAGGGTTAGGGTTAGGGTTAGGGTTAGGGATAGGGTTAGGGTTGGGTTAGGGTTAGGGTTAGGGTTAGGGTTAGGGTTAGGGTTAGGGTTAGGGTTGGGGTTGGGGTTGGGGGTGGGGTTATGGTTAGGGTTGGGGATTGAGTTGGGGTTGGGGTTGGGGGTGGGGTTAGGGTTAGGGTTGGGGTTGGGGATGGGGTGGGGTTATGGTTGGGGTTGGGGATTGAGTTGGGGATTGGGGTTGGGGATGGGGTTAGGGTTAGGGTTGGGGTTGGGGATGGGGTTGGGGATGGGGTTAGGGTTGGGGATGAGGTTGGGGTTGGGGTTGGGGATGGGGTTAGGGTTAGGGTTGGGGTTGGGGATGGGGATGGGGTTAGGGTTAGGGTTAGGGTTAGGGTTAGGTTTGGGGTTAGGGTTAGGGTTAGGGTTAGGGTTAGGGTTAGGGGTTAGGGTTAGGGTTAGGGTTAGGGGTTAGGGTTAGGGTTAGGGTTAGGGTTAGGGTTAGGGTTAGGGTTAGGGTTTAGGGTCAGGGTCAGGGTCAGGGTCAGGGTCAGGGTCAGGGTCAGGGTCAGGGTCAGGGTTAGGGTTAGGGTTAGGGGTTAGGGTTAGGGTTAGGGTTTAGGGTTAGGGTCACACTCGTTTCCGTGCTAAAGGTCTTGTTTTGTAGCTTGCAGTAATACCTTTCCAGGCATACCTTGATTCAATTGATACCACCTGTGGTTATTGAAATATTAATTTAAAAAAAAAAAACTCCCATCGACCACGAGCGGGCATTTTTTACGCCAAATGTAAACGAAACCTATTTAAGGTCGTTATTTAGTGTAGCAGTCGAATAAAAACTCGAGTGCGGTGTTGTTTTGTAGCTTGCAATCATACCTATCCAACGATACCTCGTATGAGGTGGTAGCACCAGGGGTTATTGAAATATTAATTTTAATGTGATTCCCATTGAAACGTCTAGGCGTTTTCACCAAAAAAAAACAACGAAACGTTAAAAACTCGCACAATAACTCGTGCCATTTAGTGCAGGTGTGGAATTACAACCCAGGAACGGTCTCGTTGTGTAGATTACACCCTGATCTGTATAACAATGCCCTACCTGAAACGATAGCACCTGGCGTTTCGTATTTCTAGGGAAAAGAAGAATTTTGCACCAGACCGCAACTTGAAGAAAACCCATAGGATAACATTGAAATCCACAAAACACAATTGCTTTTTTGGAATCAAAACTCTGTTTTTCAACGGATTGGTCTCAAATTTGGTACACAATTGCTACCTATTACCCTGATGCAGGAACTGTTGGAATGGTTTCTCTAGCACATACTGTTCCAGAGAAATAAAAAAAAAAAGAAGTGAATTTGCATCTGCCAGTAATCTTTTTTTTTTCTTAGAAATCAGTTTTTGCAGGATTCATTACAAGGCCACTGAATACTGTTAGAGACTAATTCTCTGATACTACAGCCCTTGGAATGGTGTTTCTACCTGCTTGCATGGCTTCAAAACTCTTCCAAATGTACTTTTTCAAGGGGCCTGCAGTGCACTTAGAAGTGGCATTGAAGGACAGGGGCAGCGTCGGAACCGAAAGGCCCAGCAACCTGTGCTTTTCCACCACTTCTCTGCATGTCACAGGTACTCTGTAGCAATTTTCAGCCACCTACCACATTCGCTGATTCTTGGAGAGCCTGCCAAAATTGGCTTCAAAACTCTAACAAATGTACTTTTCAAGTATTTCAATGGTTATCGACTCCACTTCTTTAGGGGCTGCCATCTACTGGTGGAAAGTATTTATGAACCGGGAACCCAAAAAATGCTGTTACTCTTATTTGAATTGCTAAAAAAAAATCCGATTTCTGCAGTGGAATTCTTCTAAAAAACACTGCACCGGGGCGGGGACGAGCAAGTGTTCAGCCGAGCTCATAACACCCGTGCACCCGGGGACGATGCAGGTATTTTTTTCCCCAGCAGGCGGGTCCTGCCTTACACTTCGGGCAGCTCCGGGGGAATGTTAGAGGTCGCCGCCCCGCTGCTGAGGCGCTAAAAGTATCCGACTGCCTGGAGCGCTAAACCGCACCCGATCGGTCAGCGGGGATCGCGGGAGTTAGCCGTGAATGGAGCCTCCTGCTGCCTTCCCGCCGAGTCCTGAAAATAGCTGGGATTAAGTCCCTCCCGCCGTGGGCCGGCAGCTATCCGCCACTTCAAGCCGGGCCGGGACTCTGGTCATGTTGCAAAACACATGACCAGAGTCCCGTCTGACGGGACGTGGCGGAAGGCAGCCGAAGCCGCGGCGGGGAGGGGGCTTAATTCTCGGCTATTTTCGCTGGCCTCCGGGGCTGCTTCTAACGGGTCTCCGCAGCCCTTGTGCAGGTGTTCACCCGAGCTCGCGGATCTCCAGCCCGGCCTCATCACACTCGTGCACCCGGGGGCGGGGGACGTGCATTTCATGAATTCATCGCTGTTCCGCCGTGCAGCTCCCCGGGGGGGGACGAGCAGGGGTTCACGCCGACCTCGCGGAACTCCAGCCCGGCCTCATCACACTCGTGCACCGGGGGGAACGGGGGACTTGCATTTCATGAATTCATCGCTGTTCACCGGGACGGGACCCCGACTAACCGCCCGTGCAGCTCCCGCACTGGGCTTGTGTCCCAGGCATCCATTCCCTGCCTGGCCGCATCCATGGCTGGTGAAAAGGATGGCGATCCAAAAGCCAGGCATCCGGCTGGGATGCAAATGCAATCCCTCCCAAAGCTCTCCCACTCTCCAGCTCTCCCACTCTCCGTTGCCCGCACGCAGCTCCAGCTGTGGCCCATCAAAAATGTGACTCTGGTTTAGGTTCGGGTTGGGTTCGGTTCGGGTTGGGGTTGAGTTAAGTTGGGTTGGGTTCGGTTCATTAATTAGGGTTAAATTAGGGTTAGGGTTAGGGTTGGGTTCGGAGTTGGGTTCCGGTTCGCCCGGGTCGCCCGGCCGGGTTGGGTTCGGTTCGGGTTCGTTCAGGGGTTAGGGTTAGGGTTAGGGTTAGGGTTAGGGTTGGGTTCGGGTTCGGGTTCGGGTTCGGGTTCGGGTTCGGGTTCGGGTTCGGGTTAGGGTTCGGGTTAGGGTTAGGGTTCGGGTTCGGGTTCGGGTTCGGGTTCGGGTTAGGGTTCGGGTTCGGGTTAGGGTTAGGGTTAGGGTTCGGGTTCGGGTTCGGGTTCGGGTTCGGGTTAGGGTTAGGGTTAGGGTTAGGGTTAGGGTTAGGGTTAGGGGTAGGTTGAGGTTGAGGAACTTTGTTTCCCTGAGAACTCCACACTTGGTTGGTTTTTCAGGGAAAGAAAGATGCACTGGCCATCTGGCTCTTTTTTGGATTTCTTTCTTTTTTTTTTTGTTTTGGAGCTCCTTTTCTAGTGTAGGTCTATCGTGGAGTTTCTAATGTTCAGGCCTAGCGGGAAAGTTGTTTGTAGTTTGTTGAAGTTCTTATTTAATCTATGGTTGGGGTAGCCAGGAGATGGTAGAGAATCCTGTCCTGTTGGATCTCTTGCCTTGGTCTCTGTTGGTTTCCTCAATTTCTAATTCTTCTAGGTGTACACAACGTTTAGCCTCTTCATTAGGGCTTCATCAGGTGTTCTGAAAACTGAAAGAGCTGGTCGCAGTATTATCGTTTCCAGTCTGGGTGGCTCCACCCCTCTGGGCTGGGCTAGAAGCCCCTATTGTTCTGTCCTTAATGAGGGTGATTAGGTTGCTGGGGTGATTATGTTGCCTTGAATGGCTGCTAATGGCTGCTAATTGCCCTACTTGTTTTAAGGTCACCTTCCAGAGTCCCTTTGTTCAGTGTGTGTCACTCTGGAATTTGTGGGTCTAGCTCTGTGGGAAAATAAAGTTATAGCAAAAAAAAAAATTAAAAATAAACATTTTAAAAAACATTTTAAATTTACCTTTGTTTCTCCTGAGTCAGAGGCGCTGGCCGGTTAGGGTTGAGGTAGGAACTTTGTTTCCTGAGAACTCCACACTTGGTTGGTTTTTCAGGGAAAGAAAGATGCACTGGCCATCTGGCTCTTTTGGATTTCTTTCTTTGTTTTTTTTTGTTTTGGAGCTCCTTTTCTAGTGTAGGTCTATCGTGGAGTTTCTAATGTTCAGGCCTAGCGGGAAAGTTGTTTGTAGTTTGTTGAAGTTCTTATTTAATCTATGGTTGGGGTAGCCAGGAGATGGTAGAGAATCCTGTCCTGTTGGATCTCTTGCCTTGGTCTCTGTTGGTTTCCTCAATTTCTAATTCTTCTAGGTGTACACAACGTTCCGCCTCTTCATTAGGCTTCATCAGGTGTTCTGAAAACTGAAAGAGCTGGTCGCAGTATTATCGTTTCCAGTCTGGGTGGCTCCACCCCCCTCTGGGCTGGGCTAGAAGCCCCTATTGTTCTGTCCTTAATGAGGGTGATTAGGTTGCTGGGGGTGATTATGTTGCCTTGAATGGCTGCTAATGGCTGCTAATTGCCCTACTTGTTTTTAAGGTCACCTTCCAGAGTCCCTTTGTTCAGTGTGTGTCACTCTGGAATTTGTGGTCTAGCTCTGTGGGAAAATAAAGTTATAGCAAAAAAAATTAAAAAATAAACATTTTAAAAAAACATTTTAAATTTACCTTTGTTTCTCCTGAGTCAGAGGCGCTGGCCGGTTAGGTTGAGGTAGGAACTTTGTTTCCCTGAGAACTCCACACTTGGTTGGTTTTTCAGGAAAAGAAAGATGCACTGGCCATCTGGCTCTTTTTGGATTTCTTTCTTTGTTTTTTTTGTTTTGGAGCTCCTTTTCTAGTGTAGGTCTATCGTGGAGTTTCTAATGTTCAGGCCTAGCGGGAAAGTTGTTTGTAGTTTGTTGAAGTTCTTATTTAATCTATGGTTGGGGTAGCCAGGAGATGGTAGAGAATCCTGTCCTGTTGGATCTCTTGCCTTGGTCTCTGT
Source organism: Huso huso (assembly GCA_036884735.1). Classification (NCBI taxonomy): domain Eukaryota; kingdom Metazoa; phylum Chordata; class Actinopteri; order Acipenseriformes; family Acipenseridae; genus Huso; species Huso huso. Next base: position 38,138 of record JAHFZB010000143.1, read on the forward strand.
TGGTTTCCTCAATTTCTAATTCTTCTAGGTGTACACAACGTTTCGCCTCTTCATTAGGCTTCATCAGGTGTTCTGAAAACTGAAAGAGCTGGTCGCAGTATTATCGTTTCCAGTCTGGGTGGCTCCACCCCTCTGGGCTGGGCTAGAAGCCCCTATTGTTCTGTCCTTAATGAGGGTGATTAGGTTGCTGGGGGTGATTATGTTGCCTTGAATGGCTGCTAATGGCTGCTAATTGCCCTACTTGTTTTTAAGGTCACCTTCCAGAGTCCCTTTGTTCAGTGTGTGTCACTCTGGAATTTGTGGTCTAGCTCTGTGGGAAAATAAAGTTATAGCAAAAAAAAAATTAAAAATAAACATTTTAAAAAAACATTTTAAATTTACCTTTGTTTCTCCTGAGTCAGAGGCGCTGGCCGGTTAGGTTGAGGTAGGAACTTTGTTTCCCTGAGAACTCCACACTTGGTTGGTTTTTCAGGGAAAGAAAGATGCACTGGCCATCTGGCTCTTTTTGGATTTCTTTTCTTTGTTTTTTTTTTTTTTGAGCTCCTTTTCTAGTGTAGGTCTATCGTGGAGTTTCTAATGTTCAGGCCTAGCGGGAAAGTTGTTTGTAGTTTGTTGAAGTTCTTATTTAATCTATGGTTGGGGTAGCCAGGAGATGGTAGAGAATCCTGTCCTGTTGGATCTCTTGCCTTGGTCTCTGTTGGTTTCCTCAATTTCTAATTCTTCTAGGTGTACACAACGTTTCGCCTCTTCATTAGGCTTCATCAGGTGTTCTGAAAACTGAAAGAGCTGGTCGCAGTATTATGCGTTTCCAGTCTGGGTGGCTCCACCCCCTCTGGGCTGGGCTAGAAGCCCCTATTGTTCTGTCCTTAATGAGGGTGATTAGGTTGCTGGGGGTGATTATGTTGCCTTGAATGGCTGCTAATGGCTGCTAATTGCCCTACTTGTTTTTAAGGTCACCTTCCAGAGTCCCTTTGTTCAGTGTGTGTCACTCTGGAATTTGTGGTCTAGCTCTGTGGGAAAATAAAGTTATAGCAAAAAAATTAAAAATAAACATTTTAAAAAAAACATTTTAAATTTACCTTTTGTTTCTCCTGAGTCAGAGGCTGGCCGGTTAGGTTGAGGTAGGAACTTTGTTTCCTGAGAACTCCACACTTGGTTGGTTTTTCAGGGAAAGAAAGATGCACTGGCCATCTGGCTCTTTTTGGATTTCTTTCTTTGTTTTTTTGTTTTGGAGCTCCTTTTCTAGTGTAGGTCTATCGTGGAGTTTCTAATGTTCAGGGCCTAGCGGGAAAGTTGTTTGTAGTTTGTTGAAGTTCTTATTTAATCTATGGTTGGGGTAGCCAGGAGATGGTAGAGAATCCTGTCCTGTTGGATCTCTTGCCTTGGTCTCTGTTGGTTTCCTCAATTTCTAATTCTTCTAGGTGTACACAACGTTTCGCCTCTTCATTAGGGCTTCATCAGGTGTTCTGAAAACTGAAAGAGCTGGTCGCAGTATTATGCGTTTCAGTCTGGGTGGCTCCACCCCCTCTGGGCTGGGCTAGAAGCCCCTATTGTTCTGTCCTTAATGAGGGTGATTAGGTTGCTGGGGGTGATTATGTTGCCTTGAATGGCTGCTAATGGCTGCTAATTGCCCTACTTGTTTTTAAGGTCACCTTCCAGAGTCCCTTTGTTCAGTGTGTGTCACTCTGGAATTTGTGGTCTAGCTCTGTGGGAAAATAAAGTTATAAAAAAAAAATTAAAAAATAAACATTTTAAAAAAACATTTTAAATTTACCTTTGTTTCTCCTGAGTCAGAGGCGCTGGCCGGTTAGGTTGAGGTAGGAACTTTGTTCCCTGAGAACTCCACACTTGGTTGGTTTTTCAGGGAAAGAAAGATGCACTGGCCATCTGGCTCTTTTTGGATTTCTTTCTTTGTTTTTTTTGTTTTGGAGCTCCTTTTCTAGTGTAGGTCTATCGTGGAGTTTCTAATGTTCAGGCCTAGCGGGAAAGTTGTTTGTAGTTTGTTGAAGTTCTTATTTAATCTATGGTTGGGGTAGCCAGGAGATGGTAGAGAATCCTGTCCTGTTGGATCTCTTGCCTTGGTCTCTGTTGGTTTCCTCAATTTCTAATTCTTCTAGGTGTACACAACGTTTCGCCTCTTCATTAGGCTTCATCAGGTGTTCTGAAAACTGAAAGAGCTGGTCGCAGTATTATGCGTTTCCAGTCTGGGTGGCTCCACCCCCTCTGGGCTGGGCTAGAAGCCACTATTGTTCTGTCCTTAATGAGGGTGATTAGGTTGCTGGGGGTGATTATGTTGCCTTGAATGGCTGCTAATGGCTGCTAATTGCCCTACTTGTTTTTAAGGTCACCTTCCAGAGTCCCTTTGTTCAGTGTGTGTCACTCTGGAATTTGTGGTCTAGCTCTGTGGGAAAATAAAGTTATAGCAAAAAAAAATAAAAAATAAACATTTTAAAAAAACATTTTAAATTTACCTTTGTTTCTCCTGAGTCAGAGGCGCTGGCCGGTTAGGTTGAGGTAGGAACTTTGTTTCCTGAGAACTCCACACTTGGTTGGTTTTTCAGGGAAAGAAAGATGCACTGGCCATCTGGCTCTTTTGGATTTCTTTCTTTGTTTTTTTTTGTTTTGGAGCCCTTTTCTAGTGTAGGTCTATCATTGGAGTTTCTAATGTTCAGGCCTAGCGGGAAAGTTGTTTGTAGTTTGTTGAAGTTCTTATTTAATCTATGGTTGGGGTAGCCAGGAGATGGTAGAGAATCCTGTCCTGTTGGATCTCTTGCCTTGGTCTCTGTTGGTTTCCTCAATTTCTAATTCTTCTAGGTGTACACAACGTTTCGCCTCTTCATTAGGCTTCATCAGGTGTTCTGAAAACTGAATGAGCTGGTCGCAGTATTATGCGTTTCCAGTCTGGGTGGCTCCACCCCTCTGGGCTGGGCTAGAAGCCCCTATTGTTCTGTCCTTAATGAGGGTGATTAGGTTGCTGGGGTGATTATGTTGCCTTGAATGGCTGCTAATGGCTGCTAATTGCCCTACTTGTTTTTTAAGGTCACCTTCCAGAGTCCCTTTGTTCAGTGTGTGTCACTCTGGAATTTGTGGTCTAGCTCTGTGGGAAAATAAAGTTATAGCAAAAAAAAAAAAAAAAAATAAACATTTTAAAAAACATTTTAAATTTACCTTTGTTTCTCCTGAGTCAGAGGCGCTGGCCGGTTAGGTTGAGGTAGGAACTTTGTTTCCCTGAGAACTCCACACTTGGTTGGTTTTTCAGGGAAAGAAAGATGCACTGGCCATCTGGCTCTTTTTGGATTTCTTTCTTTGTTTTTTTTGTTTTGGAGCTCCTTTTCTAGTGTAGGTCTATCGTGGAGTTTCTAATGTTCAGGCCTAGCGGGAAAGTTGTTTGTAGTTTGTTGAAGTTCTTATTTAATCTATGGTTGGGGTAGCCAGGAGATGGTAGAGAATCCTGTCCTGTTGGATCTCTTGCCTTGGTCTCTGTTGGTTTCCTCAATTTCTAATTCTTCTAGGTGTACACAACGTTTCGCCTCTTCATTAGGCTTCATCAGGTGTTCTGAAAACTGAAAGAGCTGGTCGCAGTATTATGCGTTTCCAGTCTGGGTGGCTCCACCCCTCTGGGCTGGGCTAGAAGCCCCTATTGTTCTGTCCTTAATGAGGGTGATTAGGTTGCTGGGGTGATTATGTTGCCTTGAATGGCTGCTAATGGCTGCTAATTGCCCTACTTGTTTTTAAGGTCACCTTCCAGAGTCCCTTTGTTCAGTGTGTGTCACTCTGGAATTTGTGGTCTAGCTCTGTGGGAAAATAAAGTTATAAAAAAAAAAAAATTAAAAATAAACATTTTAAAAAAACATTTTAAATTTACCTTTGTTTCTCCTGAGTCAGAGGCGCTGGCCGGTTAGGTTGAGGTAGGAACTTTGTTTCCCTGAGAACTCCACACTTGGTTGGTTTTTCAGGGAAAGAAAGATGCACTGGCCATCTGGCTCTTTTGGATTTCTTTCTTTGTTTTTTTGTTTTGGAGCTCCTTTTCTAGTGTAGGTCTATCGTGGAGTTTCTAATGTTCAGGCCTAGCGGGAAAGTTGTTTGTAGTTTGTTGAAGTTCTTATTTAATCTATGGTTGGGGTAGCCAGGAGATGGTAGAGAATCCTGTCCTGTTGGATCTCTTGCCTTGGTCTCTGTTGGTTTCCTCAATTTCTAATTCTTCTAGGTGTACACAACGTTTCGCCTCTTCATTAGGCTTCATCAGGTGTTCTGAAAACTGAAAGAGCTGGTCGCAGTATTATGCGTTTCCAGTCTGGGTGGCTCCACCCCTCTGGGCTGGGCTAGAAGCCCTATTGTTCTGTCCTTAATGAGGGGTGATTAGGTTGCTGGGGGTGATTATGTTGCCTTGAATGGCTGCTAATGGCTGCTAATTGCCCTACTTGTTTTTAAGGTCACCTTCCAGAGTCCCTTTGTTCAGTGTGTGTCACTCTGGAATTTGTGGTCTAGCTCTGTGGGAAAATAAAGTTATAGCAAAAAAAAATTAAAAATAAACATTTTAAAAAACATTTTAAATTTACCTTTGTTTCTCCTGAGTCAGAGGCGCTGGCCGGTTAGGTTGAGGTAGGAACTTTGTTTCCTGAGAACTCCACACTTGGTTGGTTTTTCAGGGAAAGAAAGATGCACTGGCCATCTGGCTCTTTTTTGGATTTCTTTCTTTTTTTTTTTTGTTTTGGAGCTCCTTTTCTAGTGTAGGTCTATCGTGGAGTTTCTAATGTTCAGGCCTAGCGGAAAGTTGTTTGTAGTTTGTTGAAGTTCTTATTTAATCTATGGTTGGGGTAGCCAGGAGATGGTAGAGAATCCTGTCCTGTTGGATCTCTTGCCTTGGTCTCTGTTGGTTCCTCAATTTCTAATTCTTCTAGGTGTACACAACGTTTCGCCTCTTCATTAGGGCTTCATCAGGTGTTCTGAAAACTGAAAGAGCTGGTCGCAGTATTATGCGTTTCCAGTCTGGGTGGCTCCACCCCCTCTGGGCTGGGCTAGAAGCCCCTATTGTTCTGTCCTTAATGAGGGTGATTAGGTTGCTGGGGTGATTATGTTGCCTTGAATGGCTGCTAATGGCTGCTAATTGCCCTACTTGTTTTTAAGGTCACCTTCCAGAGTCCCTTTGTTCAGTGTGTGTCACTCTGGAATTTGTGGTCTAGCTCTGTGGGAAAATAAAGTTATAGCAAAAAAAATTAAAAAATAAACATTTTAAAAAAAACATTTTAAATTTACCTTTGTTTCTCCTGAGTCAGAGGCGCTGGCCGGTTAGGTTGAGGTAGGAACTTTGTTTCCTGAGAACTCCACACTTGGTTGGTTTTTCAGGGAAAGAAAGATGCACTGGCCATCTGGCTCTTTTTGGATTTCTTTTCTTTTTTTTTTGTTTTTGGAGCCTTTTTTCTAGTGTAGGTCTATCGTGGAGTTTCTAATGTTCAGCCTAGCGGGAAAGTTGTTTGTAGTTTGTTGAAGTTCTTATTTAATCTATGGTTGGGGTAGCCAGGAGATGGTAGAGAATCCTGTCCTGTTGGATCTCTTGCCTTGGTCTCTGTTGGTTTCCTCAATTTCTAATTCTTCTAGGTGTACACAACGTTTTCGCCTCTTCATTAGGCTTCATCAGGTGTTCTGAAAACTGAAAGAGCTGGTCGCAGTATTATGCGTTTCAGTCTGGGTGGCTCCACCCCTCTGGGCTGGGCTAGAAGCCCCTATTGTTCTGTCCTTAATGAGGGTGATTAGGTTGCTGGGGTGATTATGTTGCCTTGAATGGCTGCTAATGGCTGCTAATTGCCCTACTTGTTTTAAGGTCACCTTCCAGAGTCCCTTTGTTCAGTGTGTCACTCTGGAATTTGTGGTCTAGCTCTGTGGGAAAATAAAGTTATAGCAAAAAAAAAAAAAAAATAAACATTTTAAAAAACATTTTAAATTTACCTTTGTTTCTCCTGAGTCAGAGGCGCTGGCCGGTTAGGTTGAGGTAGGAACTTTGTTTCCGAGAACTCCCCACACTTGGTTTTTTTTCAGGGAAAGAAAGATGCACTGGCCATCTGGCTCTTTTTGGATTTCTTTGTTTTTTTTTTTGTTTTGGAGCTCCTTTTCTAGTGTAGGTCTATCGTGGAGTTTCTAATGTTCAGGCCTAGCGGGAAAGTTGTTTGTAGTTTGTTGAAGTTCTTATTTAATCTATGGTTGGGGTAGCCAGGAGATGGTAGAGAATCCTGTCCTGTTGGATCTCTTGCCTTGGTCTCTGTTGGTTTCCTCAATTTCTAATTCTTCTAGGTGTACACAACGTTTCGCCTCTTCATTAGGCTTCATCAGGTGTTCTGAAAACTGAAAGAGCTGGTCGCAGTATTATGCGTTTCCAGTCTGGGTGGCTCCACCCCTCTGGGCTGGGCTAGAAGCCCCTATTGTTCTGTCCTTAATGAGGGTGATTAGGTTGCTGGGGGGTGATTATGTTGCCTTGAATGGCTGCTAATGGCTGCTAATTGCCCTACTTGTTTTTAAGGTCACCTTCCAGAGTCCCTTTGTTCAGTGTGTGTCACTCTGGAATTTGTGGTCTAGCTCTGTGGGAAAATAAAGTTATAGCAAAAAAATTAAAAAATAAACATTTTAAAAAAAACATTTTAAATTTACCTTTGTTTCTCCTGAGTCAGAGGCGCTGGCGGTTAGGGTTGAGGTAGGAACTTTGTTTCCCTGAGAACTCCACACTTGGTTGGTTTTTTCAGGGAAAGAAAGATGCACTGGCCATCTGGCTCTTTTGGATTTCTTTTCTTTGTTTTTTTTTTTTGTTTTGGAGCCCTTTCTAGTGTAGGTCTATCGTGGAGTTTCTAATGTTCAGGCCTAGCGGGAAAGTTGTTTGTAGTTTGTTGAAGTTCTTATTTAATCTATGGTTGGGGTAGCCAGGAGATGGTAGAGAATCCTGTCCTGTTGGATCTCTTGCCTTGGTCTCTGTTGGTTTCCTCAATTTCTAATTCTTCTAGGTGTACACAACGTTTCGCCTCTTCATTAGGCTTCATCAGGTGTTCTGAAAACTGAAAGAGCTGGTCGCAGTATTATGCGTTTCCAGTCTGGGTGGCTCCACCCCTCTGGGCTGGGCTAGAAGCCCCTATTGTTCTGTCCTTAATGAGGGTGATTAGGTTGCTGGGGTGATTATGTTGCCTTGAATGGCTGCTAATGGCTGCTAATTGCCCTACTTGTTTTAAGGTCACCTTCCAGAGTCCCTTTGTTCAGTGTGTGTCACTCTGGAATTTGTGGTCTAGCTCTGTGGGAAAATAAAGTTATAGCAAAAAATTAAAAATAAACATTTTAAAAAAACATTTTAAATTTACCTTTGTTTCTCCTGAGTCAGAGGCGCTGGCCGGTTAGGTTGAGGTAGGAACTTTTGTTTCCTGAGAACTCCACACTTGGTTGGTTTTTCAGGAAAGAAAGATGCACTGGCCATCTGGCTCTTTTGGATTTCTTTCTTTTTTTTTTTGTTTTGGAGCTCCTTTTCTAGTGTAGGTCTATCGTGGAGTTTCTAATGTTCAGGCTCAGCGGGAAAGTTGTTTGTAGTTTGTTGAAGTTCTTATTTAATCTATGGTTGGGGTAGCCAGGAGATGGTAGAGAATCCTGTCCTGTTGGATCTCTTGCCTTGGTCTCTGTTGGTTTCCTCAATTTCTAATTCTTCTAGGTACACAACGTTTGCCTCTTCATTAGGCTTCATCAGGTGTTCTGAAAACTGAAAGAGCTGGATGCAGTATTATGCGTTTCCAGTCTGGGTGGCTCCACCCTCTGGGCTGGGCTAGAAGCCCCTATTGTTCTGTCCTTAATGAGGGTGATTAGGTTGCTGGGGTGATTATGTTGCCTTGAATGGCTGCTAATGGCTGCTAATTGCCCTACTTGTTTTTAAGGTCACCTTCCAGAGTCCCTTTGTTCAGTGTGTGTCACTCTGGAATTTGTGGTCTAGCTCTGTGGGAAAATAAAGTTATAGTAAAAAAAAAAAATTAAAAATAAACATTTTAAAAAACATTTTAAATTTACCTTTGTTTCTCCTGAGTCAGAGGCGCTGGCCGGTTAGGGTTGAGGTGTAGGAACTTTGTTTCCTGAGAACTCCACACTTGGTTGGTTTTTCAGGGAAAGAAAGATGCACTGGCCATCTGGCTCTTTTGGATTTCTTTCTTTGTTTTTTTTGTTTTGGAGCTCCTTTTCTAGTGTAGGTCTATCGTGGAGTTTCTAATGTTCAGGCCTAGCGGGAAAGTTGTTTGTAGTTTGTTGAAGTTCTTATTTAATCTATGGTTGGGGTAGCCAGGAGATGGTAGAGAATCCTGTCCTGTTGGATCTCTTGCCTTGGTCTCTGTTGGTTTCCTCAATTTCTAATTCTTCTAGGTGTACACAACGTTTCGCCTCTTCATTAGGCTTCATCAGGTGTTCTGAAACTGAAAGAGCTGGTCGCAGTATTATGCGTTTCCAGTCTGGGTGGCTCCACCCCTCTGGGCTGGGCTAGAAGCCCCTATTGTTCTGTCCTTAATGAGGGTGATTAGGTTGCTGGGGTGATTATGTTGCCTTGAATGGCTGCTAATGGCTGCTACACTGCCCTACTTGTTTTTAAGGTCACCTTCCAGAGTCCCTTTGTTCAGTGTGTGTCACTCTGGAATTTGTGGTCTAGCTCTGTGGGAAAATAAAGTTATAGCAAAAAAAATTAAAAATAAACATTTTAAAAAACATTTTAAATTTACCTTTGTTTCTCCTGAGTCAGAGGCGCTGGCGGTTAGGTTGAGGTAGGAACTTTGTTTCCTGAGAACCCACACTTGGTTGGTTTTTCAGGAAAGAAAGATGCACTGGCCATCTGGCTCTTTTGGATTTCTTTTCTTTTTGTTTTTTTGTTTTGGAGCTCCTTTTCTAGTGTAGGTCTATCGTGGAGTTTCTAATGTTCAGGCCTAGCGGGAAAGTTGTTTGTAGTTTGTTGAAGTTCTTATTTAATCTATGGTTGGGGTAGCCAGGAGATGGTAGAGAATCCTGTCCTGTTGGATCTCTTGCCTTGGTCTCTGTTGGTTTCCTCCATTTCTAATTCTTCTAGGTGTACACAACGTTTCGCCTCTTCATTAGGCTTCATCAGGTGTTCTGAAAACTGAAAGAGCTGGTCCAGTATTATGCGTTTCCAGTCTGGGTGGCTCCACCCCTCTGGGCTGGGCTAGAAGCCCTATTGTTCTGTCCTTAATGAGGGTGATTAGGTTGCTGGGGTGATTATGTTGCCTTGAATGGCTGCTAATGGCTGCTAATTGCCCTACTTGTTTTAAGGTCACCTTCCAGAGTCCCTTTGTTCAGTGTGTGTCACTCTGGAATTTGTGGTCTAGCTCTGTGGGAAAATAAAGTTATAGCAAAAAAAAATTAAAATAAACATTTTAAAAAACATTTTAAATTTACCTTTGTTTCTCCTGAGTCAGAGGCGCCAATGGGTTAGGTTGAGGTAGGAACTTTGTTTCCTGAGAACTCCACACTTGGTTGGTTTTTCAGGGAAAGAAAGATGCACTGGCCATCTGGCTCTTTTGGATTTCTTTCTTTGTTTTTTTGTTTTGGAGCTCCTTTTCTAGTGTAGGTCTATCGTGGAGTTTCTAATGTTCAGGCCTAGCGGGAAAGTTGTTTGTAGTTTGTTGAAGTTCTTATTTAATCTATGGTTGGGGTAGCCAGGAGATGGTAGAGAATCCTGTCCTGTTGGATCTCTTGCCTTGGTCTCTGTTGGTTTCCTCAATTTCTAATTCTTCTAGGTGTACACAACGTTTCGCCTCTTCATTAGGCTTCATCAGGTGTTCTGAAAACTGAAAGAGCTGGTCGCAGTATTATGCGTTTCCAGTCTGGGTGGCTCCACCCCTCTGGGCTGGGCTAGAAGCCCCTATTGTTCTGTCCTTAATGAGGGTGATTAGGTTGCTGGGGTGATTATGTTGCCTTGAATGGCTGCTAATGGCTGCTAATTGCCCTACTTGTTTTTAAGGTCACCTTCCAGAGTCCCTTTGTTCAGTGTGTGTGTCACTCTGGAATTTGTGGTCTAGCTCTGTGGGAAAATAAAGTTATAGCAAAAAATTAAAAATAAACATTTTAAAAAAACATTTTAAATTTACTTTGTTTCTCCTGAGTCAGAGGCGCTGGTCGGGTTAGGTTGAGGTAGGAACTTTGTTTCCCTGAGAACTCCACACTTGGTTGGTTTTTTCAGGGAAAGAAAGATGCACTGGCCATCTGGCTCTTTTGGATTTCTTTCTTTGTTTTTTTTTTTTGGAGCTCCTTTTCTAGTGTAGGTCTATCAGGAGTTTCTAATGTTCAGGCCTAGCGGGAAAGTTGTTTGTAGTTTGTTGAAGTTCTTATTTAATCTATGGTTGGGGTAGCCAGGAGATGGTAGAGAATCCTGTCCTGTTGGATCTCTTGCCTTGGTCTCTGTTGGTTTCCTCAATTTCTAATTCTTCTAGGTGTACACAACGTTTTCGCCTCTTCATTAGGCTTCATCAGGTGTTCTGAAAACTGAAAGAGCTGGTCGCAGTATTATGCGTTTCCAGTCTGGTGGCTCCACCTCCTGGGCTGGGCTAGAAGGGTTAGGGTTAGGGTTAGGGGTTAGGTTAGGGTTAGGTTAGGGTTAGGGTTAGGGTTAGGGTTAGGGTTAGGTTAGGGTTAGGTTAGGTAGGAACTTTGTTTCCCTGAGAACTCCACACTTGGTTGGTTTTTCAGGAAAGAAAGATGCACTGGCCATCTGGCTCTTTTTGGATTTCTTTTCTTTGTTTTTTTGTTTTGGAGCTCCTTTTCTAGTGTAGGTCTATCGTGGAGTTTCTAATGTTCAGGCTTAGCGGGAAAGTTTTTTGTAGTTTGTTGATCCAGTCTTTTTCTCTCCATTTCCTTTCTCCGATTGTCCAGTTCTGGTTCCTTCCAGCCCTGTAATTTTCAGAGATTCCAAGTTGTGTTGTAGAAAGTGTGCTACTAGAGGTGTTTGTGATTCTTTTTGTGTTTGATATTATAGATGTGTTGTGTTAGTCTTACTCGGATAGTGTTGCCTGTTTCTCCAATGTAAATGATTTTGCATGTATCGCATTGTATTGGCGAGATGCAGTTCCTGCTGTTTTGTGTAAAGGTTTGTGGAATGTTGTATGTGATGCCTGTGGATTGGCTCCGGAGGGAGGAAAGTTGTTTGAAGTGTCGTGGATGCTTTTTGTTGGTTTGCGATTAAGGAAGGCAGTTTACTGGACACTAAATAGTTGGTCAAGTTTTTGTTTTTTCTGTAGGCTGAGATGATCTTGTGTCCTGTAAGAAGGTTGGTGTCTTGTAATTTGTTGGTTAGGTTTTGTTTTATCTGTGAATTAGCTGCCACACTAAAATGTGAGTAGGTAGTTATGAGTGGAATAATCTTTTGTTGTCTCTAGGCTTTTGTTCTAAGAAGGTTTTCCTTATTCCTCTGAGGAAGGAACGGAGTACCCCCCCTTTGTCTGAGTGCTGTGAATAAAACTTTGGTAGCTGCCTGGAAGTCAGTATGTTGTGTGCAAATTCTGTGGAATCTGAGTAGTTGTGATTTTATTAAACCTCTAAACGTGTGTTTAGGGTGATAGCTGGTTTTGTGTAGTAGAGTGTGTGTCAGTTTCTTTAAAAATATACTTTGGTGTCTAGTTGGTGTGTTTGTGAAAAATGTGGTCCTTTGTAAGTGGTGGTGTCTAAAAAGTTTACTTTGCTGTTATGTGTGGTGTATTTTACCTTGATGGACTGGTGGTGTGTGTTAAGTAACGAGATGAAATGTGTAAATTCCTCCATGCTATGTGTCCAAGTGCCCCAAATGTCATCTAGGTACCTGAAATAGTGAGTTGGTCTGTGTGGGCATCTGGGAGGATTGTTTCTTCCCAATCGCCATGTAGATGTTAGCATATGATGGCGCAAAGCGTTTCCCCATCGCTGTTCCTTTGGTTTGAGGTAGAATTGGTTGTCGAATTCAAAGTCGTTTTTCGTTAAGCTGATTTCCAGGAGTTTGATCAGTTCCTCGCCTGGTCTGGTTGGATCCGGATTTAGATTTAGACATTTCCTGATAGCTGCCATGCCTGCGTTGGTCTCTATGTTTGTGTACAAGCTGTCTATATCTATTGTGAAGAGAAAAGCTGTTTCTGGTAGTTTGAGTGTTTTAATTTTGTCTATGAAGTCATATGTGTCTTTAAGGTAGCTAGTGTGTTTGGTGGATAGGGGGTTTAAAAAAGTGGTCTATGTATTCTGCAATTCTATATGATTCACTGTTGCAATCCGATACTATCGGTCTGCCTGGTGGTATGGTGTGGGATAGTCCATGTGTCTGGTGATTTGTGTATTTTTGGTAGCATGTAAAAATGCGTGTTTGGGTGTGTCTGCCCCTTGAGATAGTGTGCCTGTTTTCTAGTAATTATTTTGTGGTCTGTTAGTGTTTGTATTATTCTGTTAATTTCTGAGCAGAATCAAGATAAATTGGTGCGTCTAGTTTCCTGTAGTGTTCTTGATTATTTAGTTGTCTGTTGGCTTCAAAGATGTAGTCTTCTCTATCCATTATTACTATTGAACTTCCCTTGTCTGCTGGTTTGAAAATGATGTCGGTATGTTTTTGTAATTCCTTAAGTGCAATCCTTTCTGGTGCTGTTAGGTTGTCTTCTGTTTTGTAGTTACCTGGGTTAAGGCTGTGTATTGTTTTTAGATCTTCAAGAATAATCTCTGTGATTTCCTGTGGAACTTGGTTGTTATTTGGTTCCCAGTTGGATTTGGGTAGGAAGGGTATGTGTTTTGAGTCTCCTTCCTCTTCAAAGAAGGTTGCGATTTTTAGCCTCCTATGGTAGTCTTGTGTTTCTGCTCGCAGTGTCTGCTTCTGTTTTGCTTCAGTTTTGCGGTGTGGGTATGAAGGAGAGGCCTTTGCTCAAAAGGCTGTTTTGACTCTCTGTTGGTGTGAAGTATTTACATAGATTGACTATGTTGGATGCCCCCCCTGGAGATATTTGGGCTTGTGGGGTCTCCTAGTTTAAATGCTGGCACCAGTGCTGGAGCATATCTTTGGCTGTGTTGGTTGTCCAGTGGATGTTGTCTCCGCCTCACTTGAAATTTCTCAGTTGGTAATAGCGGTATGTGTGGTAGGTTGGCTGAGATGAACCGTTTAGTTCTTCCAAGTTCCGTTGGGCCTGCATGTCTAGTGCTCGTGAGAAGTTCACCAGTGGCACTTTGATTTCTGCAGTTGGGAAGGTTGTCTTTGCTGACCTGTACATCCTTTTTAGGTAGGTTTTTGATAGCTGTCTCTTTGACTTTCTGGTCCTTGTTGTTGATTCCGAATGATAGGATCACTTTGGTCACCCTCTATCTGTTTTGGCTTTGTCCAGAAGGTTGGCTGCATGTAGGAATTTTGCTCCGGGTAGCTTTCAATCTGTATTTGGCTCTGGGTGTGCTCGGGATTCTGTGGAGATTGGAGTCCCCAATGATGAGAATGTTCTTGTTAGTTTGCAGGCTCCAGTCTATGTTCTTTTTGTCCGTGTTGATGTGTCTGTGAACCTGGTAGGTTCTCCTGGGCAGTGTTGCTGGACTGTGGCTGAGTCGCCGGTTCTCTGGTAGTCTCTGGGTCGGGGTGTGGTGTGGGTTAGGGTTAGAGGTGGGGTGCAGCGGGGTAGGGGTTGGGGATGGACGTGCGGTTAGGGTTGCGGTTAGATTTGGGGTTGGAAGTTAGGGTTAGGGTTGGGTTTAGGATTAGGTTTAGGATTAGGGTTAGGGTTAGGTCGGGGTTAGGGTTAGGGTTAGGGTTAGGGTCAGGTTAGGGTTAGGGTTAGGTTAGGGTCAGGGTTAGGTTAGGGTTGGGAGGAGGAGTCTGGTTGGAGTCGGAGGTTGGTTCAGAGGGTCCAATAGGTGTGTTGAGCTGGGCAGCATATGTAAGGGCTTTGACGTTCAGCCAGTCTTCATTTGTTTCTGTTGGTTGGTCTAAGGTGCTCCTCTGTCTGGTGTTGTTGTTTGTTTGCGATTGGTTGGTTGAGATCCTGGTTATGTCCTCTGAAATGTAGGTGGCCACATTGCTGGTGTGTGGTTTGTTGGGCCTCTTGGGTAGAGGTCCTCTGGGGCAGAGGTTCATTGTCTGCCAGCACCGCGAGAAGGAGTTGTTGCTAAGGCTCGGCTGGGGTTGCTGGGTTGGTTTGCAGTGGCTCCAGATTTTCTTGTGTTAGGGTTAGGGTTAGGTTAGGGTTAGGGTTAGGTTTGGGTTAGGTTAGGGTTAGGGTTAGGGTTAGGGTTAGGGTTAGGGTTAGGGTTAGGGTTAGGGTTGGGTTAGGGTTAGGGTTAGGGTTAGGTTAGGGTTAGGGTTAGAGGTTAGGGTTAGGGTGGGGCTGGGGTTAGGGTTGGGGTTAGGGTTGGGGTTAGGGTTGGGGTTAGGGTTAGGGTTAGGGTTAGGGTTAGGGTTTAGGGTTAGGGTCACACTCGTTTCCGTGCTAAAGGGTCTTGTTTTGTAGCTTGCAGTAATACCTTTCCAGGCATACCTTGATTCAATTGATACCACCTGTGGTTATTGGAAATATTAATTTAAAAAAAAAAAAACTCCCATCGGGACGTTTTTTTCGCCAAATGTAAACGAAACATATTTAAGGTCGTTATTTAGTGTAGCAGTCGAATAAAAACTCGAGTGCGGTGTTGTTTTGTAGCTTGCAATCATACCTATCCAACGATACTCTCGTATGAGGTGGTAGCACCAGGGTTATTGAAATATTAATTTTAATGTGATTCCCATTGAAACGTATAGGCGTTTTCACCCAAACCGTAAAAAAAAAAGACACAATAACACGTGCCATTTAGTGCAGGTGTGGAATTACAACCAGGAACGGTCTCGTTGTGTAGATTACACCCTTATCTGTATAACAATGCCCTACCTGAAACGATAGCACCTGGCGTTTCGTATTTCTAGGGAAAATAAGAATTTTGCACCAGACCGCAACTTGAAGAAAACCCATAGGATAACATTGAAATCCACAAAACACAATTGCTTTTTTTGAATAAAAACTCTGTTTTTCAACGGATTGGTCTCAAATTTGGTACACAATTGCTACCTATTACCCTGATGCAGGAACTGTTGGAATGGTTTCTCTAGCACATACTGTTCCAGAGAAAAAAAAAAAAAAAGAAGTGAATTTGCATCTGCCAGTAATCTTTTTTTTTTTCTTAGAAATCAGTTTTTGCAGGATTCATTACAAGGCCACTGAATACTGTTAGAGACTAATTCTCTGATACTACAGCCCTTGGAATGGTGTTTCTACCTGCTTGCATGGCTTCAAAACTCTTCCAAATGTACTTTTTCAAGGGGCCTGCAGTGCACTTAGAAGTGGCATTGAAGGACAGGGGCAGCGTCGGAACCGAAAGGCCCAGCAACCTGTGCTTTTCCACCACTTATCTGCATGTCCTACAGGTACTCTGTAGCAATTTTCAGCCACCTACCACATTCGCTGATTCTTTGAGAGCCTGCCAAAGCTGTCCCGAATGCCCCATAGGCTTAAAGCAGCGGTCGCCTTGGCTGAAGGGCAAAACAGCTGAATTGTGCAGGAATCGCTCTAAAAACACTGGGCTCAGTTACAGGCTGTTAGTCTGATACTACAGCCCTTGAAATGGTGTTTCTACCTGCTTGCATGGCTTCAAAACTCTTCCAAATGTACTTTTTCAAGGGGCCTGCAGTGCACTTAGAAGTGGCATTTAAGGACAGGGGCAGCGTCGGAACCGAAAGGCCCAGCAACCTGTGCTTTTCCACCAATTATCTGCATGTCCTACAGGTACTCTGTAGCAATTTTCAGCCACCTACCACATTCGCTGATTCTTTGAGAGCCTGCCAAAGCTGTTCCAAATGCCCCATAGGCTTAAAGCAGCGGTCGCCTTAGTTGAATGGCAAAAAAGCTGAATTTTGCAGGAATCGCTCTAAAAACACTGGGCCCAGTTACAGGCTGTTAGTCTGATACTACAGCCCTTGAAATGGTGTTTCTACCTGCTTGCATGGCTTCAAAACTTAATTAATCGCTGTTCCGCCGTGCAGCTCCCCGGGGGGGACGAGCAGGGGTTCACGCCGACCGCGGAACTCCAGCCCGGCCTCAGTACACCTCGTGCACCCGGGGAACGGGGGGACGTGCATTTCATGAATTCATGGCTGTTCCGTGCAGCTCCCGGGGGACGAGCAGGGGTTCACGCCGACCCGCTGGAACTCCAGCCCGGCCTCAGTACACTCGTGCACCCGGGGGAACGGGGGACGTGCATTTCATGAATTCATGGCTGTTCCGCCGTGCAGCTCCCCGGGGGGGACGAGCAGGGGTTCACGCCGACCCCGCGGAACTCCAGCCCGTCCCTCATAACACTCGTGCACCAGAGGGGCGATGCAGGTATTTTTTTCCCCCAGCAGACGGGTCCCGGCCTTACACTCGGGCAGCTCCCCGGGGAATGTTAGAGGTCGTCGCCCCCGCTGCTGAGGCGCTAAAGTATCCGACTGCCTGGAGCGCTAAACCGGCACCGATCGGTCAGCGGGGATCGCGGGGAGTTAGCCGTGAATGGAGCCTCCTGCTGCCTTCCCGCAGAGTCTGAAAATAGCTGGAATTAAGTCCCTCCCGCCGTGGCTGCGGCAGCTATCCGCCACTTCAAGGCGGGACGGGACTCTGGTCATGTTGCAAAACACATGACCAGAGTCCCGTCTGACGGACGTGGATGAAGGCAGGCAGCCACGGGCGGCCCGGGAAAAAAACTCGGCTATTTTCGCTGGCCTCCGGGGCTGCTTCTAACGGGTCTCCGCAGCCCTTGTGCAGGGGTTCACGCCGACCTCGCGGAACTCCAGCCCGGCCTCAGTACACTCGTGCACCCGGGGGAACGGGGGACGTGCATTTCATGAATTCATCGCTGTTCCGCCGTGCAGCTCCCCGGGGGGGGACGAGCAGGGGTTCACGCCGACCTCGCGGAACTCCAGCCCGGCCTCAGTACACTCGTGCACCCGGGGGAACGGGGGACGTGCATTTCATGAATTCATGGCTGTTCCGCCGTGCAGCTCCCCGGGGGGGACGAGCAGGGGTTCACGCCGACCTCGCGGAACTCCAGCCCGCCTCAGTACACTCGTGCACCCGGGGAACGGGGCGTGCATTTCATGAATTCATCGCTGTTCCGCCGTGCAGCTCCCCGGGGGGGACGAGCAGGGGTTCACGCCGACCCCGCGGAACTCCAGCCCGCCTCATTACACTCGTGCACCGGGGAACGGGGGGCGTGCATTTCATGAATTCATGGCTGTTCGCCCGTGCAGCTCCCGGGGGACGAGCAGGGGTTCACGCCGACCCCGCGGAACTCCAGCCCGTCCCTCATAACACTCGTGCACCCGGGGGGGACGTGCAGGTATTTTTTTCCCCCAGCAGACGGGTCCCGGCCTTACACTCGGGCAGCTCCCCGGGGAATGTTAGAGGTCGTCGCCCCCGCTGCTGAGGCGCTAAAGTATCCGACTGCCTGGAGCGCTAAACCGGCACCGATCGGTCAGCGGGGATCGCGGGGAGTTAGCCGTGAATGGAGCCTCCCTGCCTGCCGCTGAGTCTGAAAGGGCTGGAATAGCTGGGAGGTGAGATTCCCTCCCGCCCGTGAACTCCAGGCAGCTATCCGCCACCGGGAAGACGGACGGGACTCTGGTCATGTTGCAAAACACATGACCAGAGTCCCGTCTGACGGGACGTGGCGGAAGGCAGTTCCGCGAAGCCCGCGGGGAGGGGGTGAACTCCAGCTATTTCGCTGGCCTCGGGGCTGCTTCTAACGGGTCTCGCAGCCCTTGTGCAGGGGTTCACGCCGACCTCGCGGAACTCCAGCCCGGCCTCAGTACACTCGTGCACCCGGGGAACGGGGGACGTGCATTTCATGAATTCATCGCTGTTCCGCCGTGCAGCTCCCCGGGGGGGACGAGCAGGGGTTCACGCCCGACCTCGCTGAACTCCAGCCCGGCCTCAGTACACTCGTGCACAGGGGGAACGGGGACGTGCATTTCATGAATTCATGGCTGTTCCCGCGTGCAGCTCCCGGGGACGAGCAGGGGTTCACGCCGACCCCGTGGAACTCCAGCCCGTCCTCATAACACTCGTGCACCCGGGGGGGACGTGCAGGTATTTTTTTCCCCCAGCAGACGGGTCCCGGCCTTACACTCGGGCAGCTCCCCGGGGAATGTTAGAGGTCGTCGCCCCCGCTGCTGAGGCGCTTAAAGTATCCGGGACTGCCTGAGCGCTAAACCGCACCGATCGGGTCAGCGGGATCGGGGGAGTTAGCCGTGAATGGAGCCTCCTGCTGCCTTCCCGCACGAGTCTGAAAATAGCTGGGAATTAAGTCCCTCCCGCGGGTGGCCCGCAGCTATCCGCCACTTCAAGGCGGACGGGACTCTGGTCATGTTGCAAAACACATGACCAGAGTCCCGCCTGACGGACGTGGCGGAAGGCAGCCAAGCCACGGCGGGAGGGGCAATTCTCGGCTATTTTCGCTCAGTACCTCGGGCTGCTTCTAACGGGTCTCCGCAGCCCTGTGCAGGGGTTCACGCCGACCGCGGAACTCCAGCCCGCCTCAGTACACTCGTGCACCTGGGGGAACGGGGACGGCATTTCACGAATTCATGGCTGTTCCGCCACGCAGCTCCCGGGGACGAGCAGGGGTTCACGCCGACCGCGAACTCCAGCCCGGCCTCAGTACACCTGCACCCGGGGAACGGGGACGTGCATTTCATGAATTCATGGCTGTTCCGCCGTGCAGCTCCCCGGGGGGGACGAGCAGGGGTTCACGCCGACCTCGCGGAACTCCAGCCCGGCCTCAGTACACTCGTGCACCCGGGGAACGGGGACGCATTTCATGATTCATGGCTGTTCCGCTGCAGCTCCCTCGGGGACGAGCAGGGGTTCACGCCGACCCCGCTGAACTCCAGCCCGCCTCAGTACACTCGTGCACCGGGGAACGGGGGACGTGCATTTCATGAATTCATGGCTGTTCCGCCGTGCAGCTCCCCGGGGACGAGCAGGGGTTCACGCCGACCCCGCGGAACTCCAGCCCGTCCCTCATAACACTCGTGCACCCGGGGGGGACGTGCAGGTATTTTTTTCCCCCAGCAGACGGGTCCCGGCCTTACACTCGGGCAGCTCCCCGGGGAATGTTAGAGGTCGTCGCCCCGCTGCTGAGGCGCCAAAGTATCCGGACTGCCTGAGCGCTAAACCGGCACCGATCGGTCAGCGGGGATCGGGAGTTACCCGTGAATGGAGCCTCCTGCTGCCTTCCCGCCGAAGTCTGAAAATAGCGGGGACAGTCCCTCCCGCTGCGCAGTCCCCGGGGACGAAAGAGGTTCGGCAGCTATCCGCCACTTAAGGCGGACGGGACTCTGGTCATGTTGCAAAACACATGACCAGAGTCCCGTCTGACGTGACGTGGCGGAAGGCAGCCGAAGCCACGGGCGGGAGGGTTCTTACGTCTCGGCTATTTTGGCCTCAGTACCTCCGGGCTGCTTTAACGGGTCTCCATGAGCCCTTGTGCAGGGGTTCACGCCGACTCGCGGAACTCCAGCCCGGCCTCAGTACACTCGTGCACCCGGGGAACGGGGACGTGCATTTCATGAATTCATGGCTGTTCCTGCGTGCAGCTCCAGGGGGGACGAGCAGGGTTCACGCCGACCTCGCGGAACTCCAGCCCGCCTCAGTACACTCGTGCACCCGGGAACGGGGACGGCATTTCATGAATTCATGGCTGTTCCGCCGTGCAGCTCCCCGGGGACGAGCAGGGTTCACGCCGACCTCGCGGAACTCCAGCCCGGCCTCAGTACACTCGTGCACCCGGGGGAACGGGGGACGTGCATTTCATGAATTCATCGCTGTTCCGCCGTGCAGCTCCCCGGGGGGGACGAGCAGGGTTCACGCCGACCCGCTGAACTCCAGCCCGGCCTCAGTACACGTGCACCCGGGGCGTGCAGGTATTTTTTCCCCAGCAGACGGGTCCCGGCCTCCACACTCAGGGCAGCTCCAGGGGGGGGGGGAATGTTAGAGGTCGTCGCCCCGCTGCTGGCGCTAAAGTATCCGACTGCCTGGAGCGCTAAACCGCACCGATCGGTCAGCGGGATCGGGGGAGTTAGCCGTGAATGGAGCCTCCTGCTGCCTTCCCCGCCGAGTCTGAAAATAGCTGGGGATTAACCCCCCCGCGGTGGCCGCAGCTATCCGCCACTTCAAAGACGGACGGGACTCTGGTCATGTTGCAAAACACATGACCAGAGTCCCGTCTGACGGGACGTGGCGGAAGGCAGCCGAAGCCACGGCGGGGAGGGGGCTTAATTCTCGGCTATTTTCGTCGATCCCACGCAGCAGAAAAACCAGCCTCCTTGTTGGCCGCAGCTGCGGGTAATCCCGTCCAACTTCTAATTAAGCAAGCACTGGAAAATGGTCGTGTCCAATTAACAGTGTACTCGTCCATAAGGATATAAAGCCGGATCGTCAGACAGTCATTTACTTTTTCATCAGGCTAGAGCCTGAGACAGTGATGGACACGGAAAAAAACTGCTCTGTTCGCCAGCATACCACGGATAAGTAAGCGTGTTAATGTATTGTAACTTTCTTTCTGTTTGTTAAATACCTTTTTACGTTTATTTCTTAATTTATTTTTTAAAGTTAGATTTTGTGTTTTAATTGAGTGTTTTTTTTTTTTTTTTTTTTTTTTTTTTTTTTTTTATAGAACACCCGTAAAGTTAAATTGTCCATTGGAGGGCTGCCCTGCCAGAAATATTGCCCGACTGGATCGACACTTGCACAGGATTCACGATATTCAGATAGTCAACCCAGAGTATGCTGCACTCATGTCCAAGGCTAAAGCTACAGTTGACCGAAGGTCCACAAGCAATGTCACTGATAATTGGATGCAGGAGGAGCCGGAGGAAAGACATAAGTCGACCGAGAAAACGCATACTCTCAGTTCAGACCCGGGTGTTAACCAAGAGTCGGCTCCGCTGACTTTAATGCCCTCGGGAAGGGAGCCAGCATGTACAAAAACGCTGCCGACTGTCACAGGGCTGCGACGACAGCTACGAGCCACAGAGGACACCTCGGCAGCTACTGGGACTGGCTCGGTACGCCCAGAGAGTAGCACATCTTGTTGCGGCACATACCTGTCGCCGTCCTCGACATCTGAAGATGATGATGATTCCTCCTCCTCCTCCTCCTCCTCCTCCTCCTCCTATACAGAGCATGGACCTTCAAGCCCCGAGCCAAGAAGCCACCGTGACCGTGAGTTCAGACTCTGTGTGTGTGTGTGTGTGTGTGTGTAACCCGTTTTTTATTTTCCTGTGCCTTTCAGCCAAAGCGCTTCAGCTGTACCGAAGCGTTTCTGTCAGGACCGCTACCCACTGCAAAGGGCCGGGACAACACGAAACAGGCGGTTCAGCATATCCGACTATTCTTGCAACACATGGCCAGGTTAGCAGAGGGGCCAGTCAGGAACGACTTGCGGTTCTTGCGCCACGCCTCACGGAGCCAGTCGTGAGTAATACTAAGTAAAAGTACAAGCTCCATCGACCCCGTCTGTTTAGACAAACCACTGAACGTCCCATGTCCTTCTTTCATTACAGGTGGTTCGATGAGTTGATGAGATCAGGATTGAAACCTACCACGGTCCACAGTTACCTACAGGACGTACTTTCTTTCCTGCGGTACCTGCATGAGGCTGACTTAAGCCCGTAAAAAACTTTCTGAACGGAACATACGCTCGTTAATGTTCCTCCTCAAATCGTTCAGAAAGCAGGGGAAAAGGCAACTCTCGCTGCACCGTCAATTGGTACAAGACCATGGGCAAGGTATTTCTGCGGTGTTCTTGTTGTTCGTCTTTTTGTGTGTTTTTATAGTATCGGCTCATGTGTGCATTCATGTCTGTTTCGCAGAGCGGCTCATCCCTAAAAACAAGCTCCAGTGCTTTAACCAGCAATGCGAGACGGCGATACCTGAACTACTTGGTAAGCCTTGCAATGCACACGTACTCGCCTGTCGTCTGGGCGCTCACAGCTGACTGCCTGCTCCCCTTGTCTTTACAGATCTCTGCGAGTCGGCACCTTCCAACGCCTGCACCCTGGTCGGCCTTCTGTGCGGGAGGCTGTTGTTGCACAATGGTCATCGTAGGGGGGTCGTAATGAATATGAGTCTGCTTGACTTTTGACGGTGCCAAAGCCTCACACGGGGAGTTCCACATCAGCGTGCGTAACAATTTTAATGTTTGTCGACTACACTTCTTGGGGCTGCTGCTATCTACTGGTGTAAAATAAGTATGACATTGGGGGAAATTATATATATATATATATATGTGTGTATTTCAGCTCTCTATTTTGATATACAATACAGTGGGACCTTTTTTTATAATGTCTCCTTTTCTTTTACCCTCCCAACAGGTGAGTAACCACAAAACGGCTTGGGGACCTTCGAAAGCGGTGTTGGTGGTGAGCACCTGGAGCATCAATGGCTCTTGCGGTATGCCGCAATGAGACACAAACTCCCGGATACAGCTACAAACCAACCACGTTTTTCTTTACCAACAAGGGCAACCCTATCAAGAAGATCGGAAGAGCCATTTGAAAGCTTGGAAGTACTGGGGCTGGGAGACGACATTACCACAGGCATGATTCGCTCTGCGGTGGTCACCTATGTAAGAAGGACTTGACCACTGCCCAGTGGTGTTTGCAGCAGGTAAAGGCAACTTCACTAACCTGACTCATTTTTTTTTACTCCCTAGACTTGGGCAACTCATAACGGTTAACAAAACTGCAGTTCGAGACACATGGCGCACAGCCTGAGAACACAGGAGAGCTTCTACGTCCATGACCAAGCCCCGCTGACCACCAACGAGCAAGACGCCTCATCGGGAGAGCCTGGAGCTTACCGACAGCCTGCCGCCCCTGGTCGCTCACTCTGCCTCCACAGAGGACACCTGTTTAAATGCAACCGCCTCATGATCTGTCTGATTTTAATAAAGTGCTTTAGACTCAAAACCTTGGCTGTTTTCATTGGTCGATGTTCCTAGCTATGCACTCCGCACTGGGCTTGTGTCCCAGGCATCCATTCCCCTGCCCTGGCCGCATCCATGGCTGGTGAAAAGGATGGAGCATCCCAAAGCCCAGCATCCGGCTGGGATGCAAGTGCAGTCCCACTCCCAAGCTCTCCCATTCTCCGTTGCAGGCACGCAGCTCCAGCTGTGCCCCATCAAAAGTGTGACTCTGGTTTAGGGTTAGGGTCACTTTCGTTTCCGATGCTAAAGGTCTTGTTTTGTAGCTTGCAGTAATACCTTTTCAGGCATACCTTGATTCAATTGATACCACCTGTGGTTATTGAAATATTAATTTAAAAAAAAAAAAAAAAAACTCCCATCGGGACGTTTTTTCGCCAAATGTAAACGAAACATATTTAAGGTCGTTATTTAGTGTAGCAGTCGAATAAAAAACTCGAGTGTGGTGTTGTTTTGTAACTTGCAATCATACCTATCCAACGATACCTCGTATGAGGTGGTAGCACCAGGGGTTATTGAAACGTATAGGCGTTTTCACCCAAACCGTAAAAAAAGACACAATAACACGTGCCATTTAGTGCAGGTGTGGAATTACAACCCAGGAACGGTCTCGTTGTGTAGATTACACCCCTTATCTGTATAACAATGCCCTACCTGAAACGATAGCACCTGGCGTTTTCGTATTTCTAGGAAAATAAAATTTTGCACCAGACCGCAACTTGAAGAAAACCCATAGGATAACATTGAAATCCACAAAACACAATTTTTTTTTGAATAAAACTCTGTTTTTCAACGGATTGGTCTCAAATTTGGTACACAATTGCTACCTATTACCCTGATGCAGGAACTGTTGGAATGGTTTCTCTAGCACATACTGTTCCAGAAAAAAAAAAAAAAAAGTGAATTTGCATCTGCCAGTAATCTTTTTTTTTTTCTTAGAAATCAGTTTTGCAGGATTCATTACAAGGCCACTGAATACTGTTAGAGACTAATTCTCTGATACTACAGCCCTTGAATGGTGTTTCTACCTGCTTGCATGGCTTCAAAACTCTTCCAAATGTACTTTTTTCAAGGGGCCTGCAGTGCACTTAGAAGTGGCATTGAAGGACAGGGGCAGCGTCGGAACCGAAAGGCCCAGCAACCTGTGCTTTTCCACCACTTATCTGCATGTCCTACAGGTACTCTGTAGCAATTTTCAGCCACCTACCACATTCGCTGATTCTTTGAGAGCCTGCCAAAGCTGTCCCGAATGCCCCATAGGCTTAAAGCAGCGGTCGCCTTGGCTGAAGGGCAAAACAGCTGAATTGTGCAGGAATCGCTCTAAAAACACTGGGCTCAGTTACAGGCTGTTAGTCTGATACTACAGCCCTTGAAATGGTGTTTCTACCTGCTTGCATGGCTTCAAAACTCTTCCAAATGTACTTTTCAAGGGGCCTGCAGTGCACTTAGAAGTGGCATTTGGGACAGGGGCAGCGTCGGAACCGAAAGGCCCAGCAACCTGTGCTTTTCCACCAATTATCTGCATGTCCTACAGGTACTCTGTAGCAATTTTCAGCCACCTACCACATTCGCTGATTCTTTGAGAGCCTGCCAAAGCTGTTCCAAATGCCCCATAGGCTTAAAGCAGCGGTCGCCTTAGTTGAATGGCAAAAAAGCTGAATTTTGCAGGAATCGCTCTAAAAACACTGGGCCCAGTTACAGGCTGTTAGTCTGATACTACAGCCCTTGAAATGGTGTTTCTACCTGCTTGCATGGCTTCAAAACTTAATTAATCGCTGTTCCGCCGTGCAGCTCCCCGGGGGGGACGAGCAGGGGTTCACGCCGACCTCGCGGAACTCCAGCCCGGCCTCAGTACACTCGTGCACCCGGGGGAACGGGGGACGTGCATTTCATGAATTCATGGCTGTTCCGCCGTGCAGCTCCCCGGGGGGGACGAGCAGGGGTTCACGCCGACCCCGCGGAACTCCAGCCCGGCCTCAGTACACGTGCACCCGGGGAACGGGGACGTGCATTTCATGAATTCATCGCTGTTCCGCCGTGCAGCTCCCCGGGGGGGACGAGCAGGGGTTCACGCCGACCCCGCGGAACTCCAGCCCGTCCCTCATAACACTCGTGCACCCGGGGGGGACGTGCAGGTATTTTTTTCCCCCCAGCAGGCCCGGGTCCCGCCCACACTCGGGCAGCTCCCGGGGAATGTTAGAGGTCGTCGCCCCGCTGCTGAGGCGCTAAAAGTATCCGACTGCCTGGAGCGCTAAACCGCACCGATCGGGTCAGCGGGGATCGCCGGGGAGTTAGCGTGAATGGAGCCTCCCTGCCTTCCCGCCGAGTCTGAAAATAGCTGGGAATTAAGTCCCTCCCCGCGTGGTGGCAGCAGCTATCCGCCACTTCAAGACGGACGGGACTCTGGTCATGTTGCAAAACACATGACCAGAGTCCCGTCTGACGGGACGTGGCGGGAAGGCAGCCAAGCCACGGGCGGGAGCTTTCCTCGGCTATTTACGCTGGCCTCGGGGCTGCTTCTAACGGGTCTCCGCAGCCCTTTGTGCAGGGGTTCACGCCGACCTCGCGGAACTCCAGCCCGGCCTCCGTAACACTCGTGCACCCGGGGGGGACGGGGGACGTGCATTTCATGAATTCATCGCTGTTCCGCCGTGCAGCTCCCCGGGGGGGGACGAGCAGGGTTCACGCCGACCTCGCAGCCCGGGAACTCCAGCCCGCCTCAGTACACTCGTGCACCGGGGAACGGGGACGTGCATTTTGAATTCATGGCTGTTCCGCCGTGCAGCTCCGGGGGGGACGAGCAGGGGTTCACGCCGACCTCGCGGAACTCCAGCCCGGCCTCAGTACACTCGTGCACCCGGGGGAACGGGGGACGTGCATTTCATGAATTCATGGCTGTTCCGCCGTGCAGCTCCCGGGGGGGCGAGCAGGGGTTCACGCCGACCCAGCGGAACTCCCAGCCCGGCCTCAGTACACTCGTGCACCAGGGGGGACGTGTAATTTTTTTTTCCCCAGCAGGCGGGTCCCGCCTTACACTCGGGCAGCTCCCCGGGGAATGTTAGAGGTCGTCGCCCCCGCTGCTGAGGCGCTAAAGTATCCGACTGCCTGGAGCGCTAAACCGGCACCGATCGGTCAGCGGGGATCGCGGGGAGTTAGCCGTGAATGGAGCCTCCTGCCTTCCCTTCCGAGTCTGAAAATAGCTGGGAATTAAGTCCCTCCCCCGTGGTGGCCGGGCAGCTATCCGCCACTTCAAGGCGGGACGGGACTCTGGTCATGTTGCAAAAACACATGACCAGAGTCCCGCCTGACGGACGTGGCCGGAAGGCAGCCTCCCAGGCTGGCGGGAGGCTTATTGTGCAGGGGTTCTCGGCTATTTTCGCCTCAGCCTCCGGGCTGCTTCTAACGGGTCTCCGCAGCCCTTGTGCAGGGGTTCACGCCGACCTCGCGGAACTCCAGCCCGGCCTCAGTACACTCGTGCACCCGGGGGAGGCGGGGGGCGTGCATTTCATAATTCATGGCTGTTCCGCCCGTGCAGCTCCCAGGGGGACGAGCAGGGTTCACGCCGACCTCGCGGAACTCAGCCAGCCTCGGCCCTCAGTTCGTGCACCCGGGGAGGGGGGGCGTGCATTTCATAATTCATGGCTGTTCAGCCCGGCCTCAGCAGCTCCCGGGGGGGGGAGCAGGGGTTCACGCCGACCTCGCGGAACTCCAGCCCGGCCTCAGTACACTCGTGCACCCGGGGGGAACGGGGCGTGCATTTCATGAATTCATGGCTGTTCCGCTGCAGCTCCCGGGGGGACGAGCAGGGTTCACGCCCGACCCGCGGAACTCCAGCCCGCCTCAGTACACTCGTGCACCGGGGACGCAGGTATTTTTTCCCCAGCAGACGGGTCCCGGCCTTACACTCGGGCAGCTCCCCGGGGAATGTTAGAGGTCGTCGCCCCCGCTGCTGAGGCGCTAAAGTATCCGACTGCCTGGAGCGCTAAACCGGCACCGATCGGTCAGCGGGGATCGCGGGAGTTAGCCGTGAATGGAGCCTCCTGCTGCCTTCCCGCCGAGGTCTGAAAGCTGGGAATTAAGTCCCTCCCGCCGTGGCCTTCGCTATCCGCCACTTCAAGGCGGACGGGACTCTGGTCATGTTGCAAAACACATGACCAGAGTCCCGTCTGACGACGTATGGAAGGCAGCGAAGCCACCCGCGGGGGGGGGCTTAATTCTCGGCTATTTTCGTCGATCCCACGCAGCAGAAAAACCAGCCTCCTTGTTGGCCGCAGCTGCGGGTAATCCCGTCCAACTTCTAATTAAGCAAGCACTGGAAAATGGTCGTGTCCAATTAACAGTGTACTCGTCCATAAGGATATAAAGCCGGATCGTCAGACAGTCATTTACTCTTTCATCAGGCTAGAGCCTGAGACAGTGATGGACACGGAAAAAAACTGCTCTGTTCGCCAGCATACCACGGATAAGTAAGCGTGTTAATGTATTGTAACTTTCTTTCTGTTTGTTAAATACCTTTTACGTTTATTTCTTAATTTATTTTTTTAAAGTTAGATTTTGTGTTTTAATTGAGTGTTTTTTTTTTTTTTTTTTTTTTTTTTTTTTATAGAACACCCGTAAAGTTAAATTGTCCATTGGAGGGCTGCCCTGCCAGAAATATTGCCCGACTGGATCGACACTTGCACAGGATTCACGATATTCAGATAGTCAACCCAGAGTATGCTGCACTCATGTCCAAGGCTAAAGCTACAGTTTTCAAGGTCCACAAGCAATGTCACTGATAATTGGATGCAGGAGGAGCCGGAGGAAAGACATAAGTCGACCGAGAAAAACGATACTCTCAGTTCAGACCCGGTGTTAACCAAGAGTCGGCTCCGCTGACTTTAATGCCCTCGGGAAGGAGCCAGCATGTAAAAACGCGCTGCCGACTGTCACAGGGCTGCGACGACAGCCACGAGCCACAGAGGACACCTCGGCAGCTACTGGGACTGGCTCGGTACGCCCAGAGAGTAGCACATCTTGTTGCGGCACATACCTGTCGCCGTCCTCGACATCTGAAGATGATGATGATTCCTCCTCCTCCTCCTCCTCCTCCTCCTCCTCCTATACAGAGCATGGACCTTCAAGCCCTGAGCCAAGAAGCCACCGTGACCGTGAGTTCAGACTCTGTATGTGTGTGTGTGTGTGTGTGTGTGTAACCCGTTTTTATTTTCCTGTGCCTTTCAGCCAAAGCGCTTCAGCTGTACCGGCGTTTCTGTCAGGACCGCTACCCACTGCAAAGGGCGGGACAACCACAGAAACAGGCGGTTCAGCATATCCGACTATTCTTGCAACACATGGCCAGGTTAGCAGAGGGGCCAGTCAGGAACGACTTGCGGTTCGGGCGCCCACGCCTCCGGAGCCAGTCGTGAGTAATATCGTAAAAGTACAAGCTCCATCGACCCGTCTGTTTAGACAAACCACTGAACGTCCCATGTCCTTCTTTCATTACAGGTGGTTCGATGAGTTGATGAGATCAGGATTGAAAACTACCACGGTCCACAGTTACCACAGGACGTGCTTTCTTTCCTCGCGGTACCTGCATGAGGCTGACTTAAGCCACGTAAAACTTTCTGAACGGAACATCGCTCGTTAATGTTCCTCCTCAAATCGTTCAGAAAGCAGGGGAAAAGGCAACTCTCGCTGCACTGGTCAATTGGTACAAGACCATGGGCAAGGTATTTTCGGTGTTCTTGTTGTCTGTCTTTTGTGTGTTTTATAGTATCGGCTCATGTGTGCATTCATGTCTGTTTCGCAGAGCGGCTCATCCCAAAAACAAGCTCCAGTGCTTTAACCAGCAATGCGAGACGGCGATACCTGAACTACTTGGTAAGCCTTGCAATGCACACGTGCTCGCCTGTCGTCTGGGCGCTCACAGCTGACTGCCTGCTCCCCTTGTCTTTACAGATCTCTGCAGTCGGCACCTTCCAACGCCTGCACCCTGGTCGGCCTTCTGTGCGGGGAGGCTGTTTGTTGCACAATGGTCATCGTGGGGGGTGTAATGAATATGAGTCTGCTTGACTGCCTGGTTGCCAAAGCCGGGGGGGGAGTTCCACATCAGCGTCTTGTAATAATTTTAATGTTTGTCGACTACACTTCTTGGGGCTGCTGCTATCTACTGGTGTAAAATAAGTATGACATTGGGGAAATTATATATATATATATATATGTGTGTATTTCAGCTCTCTATTTTGATATACAATACAGTGGGACTTTTTTTTTATAATGTCTCCTTTTCTTTACCCCCCTCCCAACAGGTGAGTAACCACAAAGCGGCAGGGACCTTCGAAGGTGTTGGTGGTGAGCACCCCTGGAGCATCAATGGCTCTTGCGGTATGCCGCAATGAGACACAACCTCCCTCGGATACAGCTACAAACCAACCACGTTTTCTTTACCAACAAGGGCAACCCTATCAAGAAGATCGGAAGAGCCATTTCGAAAGCTTGAAGTACTGGGGCTGGGAGACGACATTACCACAGGCATGATTCGCTCTGGCGGTGGTCACCCTATGTAAAGAAGGACTTGACCACTGCCCAGTGGTGTTTGCAGCAGGTAAAGGCAACTTCACTAACCTGACTCATTTTTCTTTACTCCCTAGACTTGGGCAACTCATAAAGTTAACAAAACTGCAGTTTCGAGACACATGGCGCACAGCCTGAGAACACAGGAGAGCTTCCGTCCATGACCAAGCCCCGCTGACCACCAACGAGCAAGACGCCTCATCGGGAGAGCCTGGGAGCTTACCACAGCCTGCCGCCCTGGTCGCTCACTCTGCCTCCACAGAGGACACCTGTTTAAATGCACCGTCTCATGATCTGTCTGATTTTAATAAAGTGCTTTAGACTCAAAACCTTGGCTGTTTTTCATTGGTCGCATGTTCCTAGCTATGCACTCCCGCACTGGGCTTGTGTCCCAGGCATCCATTCCCCTGCCCTGGCCGCATCCATGGCTGGTGAAAAGGATGGAGCATCCCAAAGCCCAGCATCCGGCTGGGATGCAAGTGCAGTCCCACCCCAAGCTCTCCCATTCTCCGTTGCAGGCACGCAGCTCAGCTGTGCCCCATCAAAAGTGTGACTCTGGTTTGGGTTAGGGTCACACCGTTTCCGTGCTAAGGTCTTGTTTTGTAGCTTGCAGTAATACCTTTCCAGGCATACCTTGATTCAATTGATACCACCTGTGGTTATTGAAATATTAATTTAAAAAAAAAAAAAAAAAACTCCCATCGGGACGTTTTTCGCCAAATGTAAACGAAACATATTTAAGGTCGTTATTTAGTGTAGCAGTCGAATAAAAACTCGAGTGCGGTGTTTGTTTTAGCTTGCAATCATACCTATCCAACGATACCTCGTATGATGAGGTGGTAGCACCAGGGGGTTATTGAAATATTAATTTTAATGTGATTCCCATTGAAACGTATAGGCGTTTTCACCCAAACCGTAAAAAGACACAATAACACGTGCCATTTAGTGCGGGTGTGGAATTACAACCCAGGAACGGTCTCGTTGTTGTAGATTACACCCTTATCTGTATAACAATGCCCTACCTGAAACGATAGCACCTGGCGTTTAAGTATTTCTAGGGAAAAATAAGAATTTTGCACCAGACCGCAACTTGAAGAAAACCCATAGGATAACATTGAAATCCACAAAACACAATTGCTTTTTTTTTGAATAAAAACTCTGTTTTTCAACGGATTGGTCTCAAATTTGGTACACAATTGCTACCTATTACCCTGATGCAGGAACTGTTGGAATGGTTTCTCTAGCACATACTGTTCAGAGAAAAAAAAAAAGAAGTGAATTTGCATCTGCCAGTAATCTTTTTTTTTTTTCTTAGAAATCAGTTTTGCAGGATTCATTACAAGGCCACTGAATACTGTTAGAGACTAATTCTCTGATACTACAGCCCTTGGAATGGTGTTTCTACCTGCTTGCATGGCTTCAAACTCTTCCAAATGTACTTTTCAAGGGGCCTGCAGTGCACTTAGGAAGTGGCATTGAAGGACAGGGGACCCGTCGGAACCGAAAGGCCCAGCAACCTGTGCTTTTCCACCACTTATCTGCATGTCCCACAGGTACTCTGTAGCAATTTTCAGCCACCTACCACATTTCGCTGATTCTTTGAGAGCCTGCCAAAGCTGTCCCGAATGCCCCATAGGCTTAAAGCAGCGGTCGCCTTGGCTGAAGAATTAAAACAGCTGAATTGTGCAGGAATCGCTCTAAAACACTGGGCTCAGTTACAGGCTGTTAGTCTGATACTACAGCCCTTGAAATGGTGTTTCTACCTGCTTGCATGGCTTCAAAACTCTTCCAAATGTACTTTTCAGGGGCCTGCAGTGCACTTAGAAGTGGCATTTAAGGACAGGGGCAGCGTCGGAACCGAAAGGCCCAGCAACCTGTGCTTTTCCACCAATTATCTGCATGTCCCACAGGTACTCTGTAGCAATTTTCAGCCACCTACCACATTCGCTGATTCTTTGAGAGCCTGCCAAAGCTGTTCCAAATGCCCCATAGGCTTAAAGCAGCGGTCGCATTTAGTTGAATGGCAAAAAAAGCTGAATTTTGCAGGAATCGCCTAAAACACTGGGCCCAGTTACAGGCTGTTAGTCTGATACTACAGCCCTTGAAATGGTGTTCGTGTTTCTTGCATGGCTTCAAAACTTCAAAACTTAATCGCTGTTCCGCGTGCAGCTCCCTGGGGACGAGCAGGGGTTCACGCCGACCTCATGGAACTCCAGCCCGGCCTCAGTACACTCGCACCGGGAACGGGGACGTGCATTTCATGAATTCATGGCTGTTCTGGGTGCAGCTCCCGGGGGGGCGAGCAGGGGTTCAGGTTCCGACCCTGCGGAACTCCAGCCTGATCCCCTCATAACACTCGTGCACCGGGGGGACGTGCAGTTTTTTTTTCCCCCAGCAGACGGGTCCCGGCCTTACACAGGGCAGTTCCCGGGGAATGTTAGAGGTCGTCGCCCCCGCTGCTGAGGCGCTAAAGTATCCGACTGCCTGGAGCGCTAAACCGCACCGATCGGGTCAGCGGGATCGCAGGGGAGTTAGCCGTGAATGGAGCCTCCTGCCCTTCCGCCGAGTCTGAAATAGCAGGGAATTTAAGTCCCTCCGCCGTGGCTTGGCAGCTATCCGCCACTTCAAGGCGGACGGGACTCTGGTCATGTTGCAAAACACATGACCAGAGTCCCGTCTGATCGGACGTGGCGGAAGGCAGCCGACAGCCACCGCGAGGGGGCGAATTCGGCTATTTTCGCTGGCCTCCGGGCTGCTTCTAACGGGTCTCCGCAGCCCTTGTGCAGGGGTTCACGCCGACCTCGCTGGGAACTCCAGCCCGGCTCATGTATACTCGTGCACCCGGGGAACGGGGAGGGCATTTCATGAATTCATGGCTGTTCGTGCAGCTCCGGGGGGGACGAGCAGGGTTCACGCCGACCTCGCGGAACTCCAGCCCGGCCTCAGTACTTTCGTGCACCGGGGAACGGGGACGTGCATTTCATGAATTCATGGCTGTCACCCATTTTGCAGCCCCAGGGGGGACGAGCAGGGTTCACGCCACCGCTGAACTCCAGCCCGCCTCAGTACACTGTTGCACCCGGGGAACGGGGGACGCAGTATTGGCATGGTCATGGCTGTTCCGCCCCGTGCAGCTCCATGGGGGGGGGACGAGGGGGTCCATCCCGGGTTGGGAACTCCAGGTTGGCCTCAGTACACAATTGGGATGGGGGGGCTGCAGGGATTTTTTCCCCCAGCAGGCGGGTCCCGCCTACACTCGGGCAGCTCCCCGGGGAATGTGACTCTGGCCCCGCTGGTGAGGCGCTAAAGTATCCGACTGCCTGGGGCGCTAAACCGGCACCGTTAGGGTCAGGGAGTTAGGGTTGGGGTTAGCCGTGAATGGAGCCTTGGGGGTTAGGGTTAGGGTTAGGGTCTGGGTTGGGGTCAGGAATTAAGATGTTAGGGTTCGGCAGCTATGTTGCCTTGGGTTCGGACGGGTTTTTGGTCATGTTGCAAAACACATGACCAGAGTCCTGGCCTGACGGGACGGGTTGGAAGGCAGTTGGGCCTAGGTTGGGAGGGGGAGAAGGGGTTTTCGTTGGCCTCGGGGCTTAGGGTTGGGGTCTCCGCAGCAGGTTGTGCAGGGGTTTGGGGTTGGGGCTGGAACTCCAGCCCGGCCTCAGTTGGGGTGCACCCGGGGAACGGGGTTGGGGCATTTCATGGGTTCATGGCTGTTAGGGTTGTGCAGGGGTTGGGGTTAGGGGGACGAGGTTGGGTTGGGGTTAGGGTTGGGGTTGGGGTTGCCTCAGGGGTTGGGCACCGGGGTTGGGGTTGGCATTTCATGAATTCATGGCTGTTTGGGGTTAGGGTTAGGGTTGGGGTTGGGGGTTGGAGCAGGGGTTAGGGTTAGGGGAAGGGTTAGGGTTGTTCAGGGTTTAGGTGCACCGGGGAAGGGGGCGGGCATTTCATGGGTCATGGTTGTTCCAGTTTTGCATTTTAGGGGGAGGAGCAGGGGTTGGGGGGGGTTGGGGTTAGGGAACTCCAGTTGGGCCTCAGGGTTGCACCCGGGGGCGTGTTAGGAATTTTTTTCCCCAGTTAGGGGGTGAGGTTAGGGTCAGGCAGCTTGGAATGTTAGGAGTTAGGGTTGCCCGGGGTTGGGGTTGGGGTTAAAGGGTTGGGGTTAGGGTTGGGGTTAAAACCGGGTTGGGGTTGGGGTTAGTTGGGTTAGGGGGGGGTTGGGGTTGGGGTTGGGTTGGGGTTGGGTTGGGGTTGGGGTTGGGGTTGGGGTTAGGGTTGGGGTTGGGGTTGGGGGCAGGGTTGGGGTTGGGGTTGGGGTTAGGGTCCGGGGTTGGGGGTTGGGGTTGGGGTTGGGACCAGAGTTGGGGGTTAGGGTTGGGGTTGGGGGCAGGGTTAGGGTTGGGGTTGGGGTTGGGGTTGGGGTTAGGGTTGGGGTTGGGGCAGGGTTGGGGTTAGGGTTAGGGTTGGGGTTGGGGTTAGGGCCCAGGGTTGGGGTTGGGGCAAGGGTTGGAAAATGGGTTGGGGTCAGGGTTAACAGGGGTTCGGGTTAAGGATTGGGGTTAGGATTGGGGTTGGGGTTGGGGTTTTTCATCAGGCTAGGGTTGGGGACAGGGTTGGACACGGGGTTAGGGTTGGGGTTGGGGTCGCCAGTTGGGTTGGTTGGGGTTAGGTTGTTAGGGTTGGGGTTGGGGTTTTCTTTGGGGTTGGGGTTGGGGTTGGGGTTGGGTTTGGGGTTGGGGTTATTTTTGGGGTTAGATTTTGGGTTTGGGGTTGGGTTGGGGTTAGGGTTTTTTTTTTTTTGGGGTTTTTTATAGGGTTGGGGTTGGGGTTAAATTGGGGGTTGAGGGTTGGGGTTGGGGTTGGGGTTGGGGTTGGATTGGGGTTGGGGTTTTGGGGTTGGGGTTGGGGTTGGGGTTGGGGTTGGGTTGGGGTTGGGGTTGGGGTTGGGTTAGGGTTAGGGTTGGGGTTGGGGTTGGGGTTGGGGTTGGGGTTGGGGTTGGGGTTGGGGTTAGGGGAGGGGTTAGGGGGGGAAAGGGTTAGGGTTGGGGTTGGGGTTGGGGTTGGGGTTGGGGTTAGGGTTGGGGTTGGGGTTGGGGTTGGGTTGGGGTTGGGGTTGGGGTTGGGGTTGGGGTTGGGGTTGGGGTTGGGGACTGGGTTGGGGTTGTTAGGGTTGGGGTTGGGGTTGGGGAGGGGTTAGGGTTGGGGTTGGGGTTTGGGGTTGGGGTTGGGGTTGGGTTGGGGTTGGGGTTGCGGGGTTACCTGTTGGGGTTGGGGTCTGAAGTTGGGGTTGGATTTGGGGTTGGGGTTGGGGTTGGGGTTGGGGTTGGGGTTGGGGTTGGGGTTGGGGTTAGGGTTGGGGTTGGGGCCAGGGTTGGGGAGTTGGGGTTGGGTTAGGGGTTGGGGTTGGGGTTGGGTTGGGGTTGGGTTTGGGGGTTGGGGTTGGGGTTGGGGTTGGGGTTGGGGTTGGGGTTAGGGTTAGGGTTGGGGTTGGGGTTGGGGTTAGGGTTGGGCAAAGGGTTGGGGTTAAAGGTTCAGGGTTCAGGGTTGGGGTTGGGGTTAGGGTTGGGGTTGGTTAGGGTTGGGGTTAGGGTTGGGGTTAGGGTTAGGGTTGGGGTTGGGGTTGGGGTTGGGGTTGGGGTTGGGTTGGGGTCGGGGTTGGGGTTGGGGTTGGGGTTGGGTTGGGGTTGGGGTTGGGGTTGGGTTGGGGTTGGGGTTGGGGTTGGGGTTGGGGTTGGGGTTGGGGTTGGGGTTGGGGTGGGGTTGGGGTTGGGGTTGGGTGGGGTTGGGGTTGGGGTTGGGGTTGGGGTTGGGTTGGGGTTGGGGTTGGGGTTAGGGTTGGGGTTGGGGTTGGGTTAGGGTTGGGGTTGGGGTTGGGGTTGGGGTTGGGGTTGGGGTTAGGGTTGGGGTTGGGGTTGGGGTTGGGGTTGGGGGTTGGGGTTGGGGTTGGGTTAGGGTTGGGGTTGGGGTTGGGGTTAGGGTTGGGGTTGGGGTTAGGGTTTTGGGGTTGGGTTAGGGTTGGGGTTGGGGTTGGGGTTGGGGTTGGGGTTGGGGTTGGGGTTGGGTTAGGGTTGGGGTTGGGTTTAAAAAACAAGGGTTGGGGTTGGGGTTAGGGTTAGGGTTGGGTTGGGGTTGGGGTTAGGGTTGGGGGGGTTGGGGTTGGGGTTGGGGTTGGGGTTGGGTTTGGGTTAGGGTTTGGGTTTGGGTTGGGGTTGGGTTGGGGTTGGGGTGGGGGTTGGGGTGGGGGTGGGGGTGGGTTGGGGTTGGGTTGGGGTTGGGGTTGGGGTTGGGGTTGGGGTTGGGGTTGGGGTTGGGGTTGGGGTTGGGGTTGGGGTTGGGGTTGGGGTTAGGGTTGGGGTTAGGGGGGTTGGGGTTAGGGTTGGGAGTTGGGGTTAGGGTTGGGGTTGGGGTTAGGGTTAGGGTTGGGGTTGGGGTTGGGGTTGGGGTTGGGGTTGGGGTTGGGGGTTGGGGTTGGGGTTGGGGTTGGGGTTGGGGTTAGGGTTGGGGTTGGGGTTGGGGTTAGGGTTGGGGTTAGGGTTAGGGTTAGGGGGGTTGGGGTTTAGGGTTGTTAGGGGGTTGGGGTTGGGGTTGGGAGGGTTGGGGTTAGGGTTGGGTTGGGGTTGGGGTTGGGGGGTTGGGGTTGGGTTAGGGTTAGGGTTGGGGGGGTTAGGGGGGGTTGGGGTTGGGGTTGGGGTTGGGTTGGGGTTGGGGTTGGGGTGGGGGTTGGGGTTGGGGTTGGGGTTGGGGTTGGGGTTGGGGTTACAGGTTGGGGTTGGGGTTGGGGTTTTTGGGGTTGGGGTTAACAAGGTTGGGGTTGGGGTTGGGGTTGGGGAAGGGTTGGGGTTGGGGTTGGGGTTGGGGTTGAGGTGGGGGTTGGGGTTGGGGTTGGGGTTGGGGTTGGGTTGGGGTTGGGGTTGGGGTTGGGGTTGGGGAAGGGTTAGGGTTGGGGTTGGGGTTTGGGGTTGGGGTTAGGGTTGGGGTTGGGGTTGGGGTTGGGGTTAGGGTTGGGGTTGGGGTAGGGTTGGGGTTGGGGTTGGGGTTAACAAAAGGGTTAGGGTTGGGGTTAGGGTTGGGGTTGGGGGGTTGGGAACAGGGGAGGGTTGGGGTCCAGGGTTGGGGTTGGGGGTTGGGTTGGGGTTGGGGTTAGGGTTAGGGTTGGGTTGGGTTAGGGTTGGGGGTTAGGGTTGGGTTGGGGTTGGGGTTGGGGTTGGGGTTGGGGTTAGGGTTGGGGTTAGGGTTGGGGTTGGGGTTTGGGTTGGGGTTGATTGGGGTTGGGGTTTAGGGTTGGGGTTAGGGTTGGGGTTGGGGTTGGGGTTGGGGTTGGT
>JAHFZB010000143.1:86222-98722 GCA_036884735.1 Huso huso
GAGGAACATTAACGAGCGTATGTTCCGTTCAGAAAGTTTTACGTGGCTTAAGTCAGCCTCATGCAGGTACCGCAGGAAAGAAAGTACGTCCTGTAGGTAACTGTGGACCGTGGTAGGTTTCAATCCTGATCTCATCAACTCATCGAACCACCTGTAATGAAAGAAGGACATGGGACGTTCAGTGGTTTGTCTAAACAGACGGGGTCGATGGAGCTTGTACTTTACGAGTATTACTCACGACTGGCTCCGTGAGGCGTGGCGCAAGAACCGCAAGTCGTTCCTGACTGGCCCCTCTGCTAACCTGGCCATGTGTTGCAAGAATAGTCGGATATGCTGAACCGCCTGTTTCGTGTTGTCCCGGCCCTTTGCAGTGGGTAGCGGTCCTGACAGAAACGCTCGGTACAGCTGAAGCGCTTTGGCTGAAAGGCACAGGAAAATAAAAAACGGGTTACACACACACACACACACACACACACACACACACACACACACACACACACACACACACACACACACACACACACACACACATACAGAGTCTGAACTCACGGTCACGGTGGCTTCTTGGCTCGGGGCTTGAAGGTCCATGCTCTGTATAGGAGGAGGAGGAGGAGGAGGAGGAGGAGGAGGAGGAGGAATCATCATCATCTTCAGATGTCGAGGACGGCGACAGGTATGTGCCGCAACAAGATGTGCTACTCTCTGGGCGTACCGAGCCAGTCCCAGTAGCTGCCGAGGTGTCCTCTGTGGCTCGTAGCTGTCGTCGCAGCCCTGTGACAGTCGGCAGCGTTTTTGTACATGCTGGCTCCCTTCCCGAGGGCATTAAAGTCAGCGGAGCCGACTCTTGGTTAACACCCGGGTCTGAACTGAGAGTATGCGTTTTCTCGGTCGACTTATGTCTTTCCTCCGGCTCCTCCTGCATCCAATTATCAGTGACATTGCTTGTGGACCTTCGGTCAACTGTAGCTTTAGCCTTGGACATGAGTGCAGCATACTCTGGGTTGACTATCTGAATATCGTGAATCCTGTGCAAGTGTCGCATCCAGTCGGGCAATATTTCTGGCAGGGCAGCCCTCCAATGGACAATTTAACTTTACGGGTGTTCTATAAAAAGGAAAAAAAAAAAAAAAAAAAAAAAACTCAATCAAAAACACAAAATCTAACTTTAAAAAATAAATTAAGAAATAAACGTAAAAAGGTATTTAACAAACAGAAAGAAAGTTACAATACATTAACACGCTTACTTATCCGTGGTATGCTGGCGAACAGAGCAGTTTTTTCCGTGTCCATCACTGTCTCAGGCTCTAGCCTGATGAAAGAGTAAATGACTGTCTGACGATCCGGCTTTATATCCTTATGGGACGAGTACACTGTTAATTGGACGACCATTTTCCAGTGCTTGCTTAATTAGAAGTTGGACGGGATTACCCGCAGCTGCGGCCAACAAGGAGGCTGGTTTTTCTGCTGCGTGGGATCGACGAAAATAGCAGAGAATTAAGCTCACCCCACCCCCGAGTCTTCGGAAGACTTCGGCAACGTCACGGGGAGCTGCACGGCGGTTAGCCGTGGTCCCGTGTCCCTGGAGAAAAGCGATTCATTAATTAAATGCACGTCCCCTGTTCCCCCGGGAGCACGGGTGTTATGGGTCCGGGGAGGCGGGAGCTGTCCCCGGGGCCGTGGAACCCAAGCTGGGGCAGTGGTAGCAGAGGCCTGGGTGGCGGGAGCTGTCCCCAGGGCCGTGGAACCCAAGCTGTTGCAGTGGTAGCAGAGGCCGGGCTGGAGTTCCGCGGGGTCGGCGTGAACCCCTGCTCGTCCCCCCCGGGGAGCTGCACGGCGGAACAGCCATGAATTCATGAAATGCACGTCCCCCGTTCCCCCGGGTGCACGAGTGTACTGAGGCCGGGCTGGAGTTCCGCGAGGTCGGCGTGAACCCCTGCTCGTCCCCCCCGGGGAGCTGCACGGCGGAACAGCGATGAATTCATGAAATGCACGTCCCCCGTTCCCCCGGGTGCACGAGTGTACTGAGGCGGGCTGGAGTTCCGCGAGGTCGGCGTGAACCCCTGCTCGCCCCCGGGGAGCTGCACGGGCGGAACAGCCATGAATTCATGAAATGCACGCCCCCGTTCCCCGGGTGCACGAGTGTACTGAGGCGGGCTGGAGTTCAGCGGGTCGGCGTGAACCCCTGCTCGCCCCCCGGGAGCTGCACGGCGGAACAGCCATGAATTCATGAAATGCACGTCCCCGTTCCCCGGTGCACGAGTGTACTGAGGCGGGCTGGAGTTCGCGAGGTCGGGCGTGAACCCCTGCACAAAGGGCTGCGGAGACCCGTTAGAAGCAGCCCGGAGGCCAGCGAAATAGCCGAGAATACTGAAGCCCCCTCCCCCCGTGGCTTGTTGCTGCCTTCCGCCACGTCCGTCAGGCGGGACTCTGGTCATGTGTTTTGCAACATGACCAGAGTCCCGTCCGTCTTGAAGTGGCGGATAGCTGCCGAAGCCACGGCGGGGAGGGACTTAATTCCCAGCTATTTTCAGACTCGGCGGGAAGGCAGCAGGAGGCTCCATTCACGGCTAACTCCCCGCGATCCCCGCTGACCGATCGGTGCCGGTTTAGCGCTCCAGGCAGTCGGATACTTTAGCGCCTCAGCAGCGGGGGCGACGACCTCTAACATTCCCCGGGAGCTGCCAGTGTAAGGCGGGACCCGCCTGCTGGGGAAAAAAATACCTGCACGCCCCCCGGTGCACGAGTGTTATGAGGGACGGGCTGGAGTTCCGCGGGGTCGGCGTGAACCCCTGCTCGCCCCCGGGAGCTGCACGGGGAACAGCCATGAATTCATGAAATGCACGCCCCGTTCCCCGGTGCACGAGTGTACTGAGGCCGGGCTGGAGTTCCGCGAGGTCGGCGTGAACCCCTGCTCGTCCCCCCCGGGGAGCTGCACGGCGGAACAGCGATGAATTCATGAAATGCACGTCCCCCGTTCCCCCGGGTGCACGAGTGTACTGAGGCCGGGCTGGAGTTCCGGGTCGGCGTGAACCCCTGCTCGCCCCCGGGAGCTGCACGGCGGAACAGCCATGAATTCATGAAATGCACGCCCCCGTTCCCCGGGTGCACGAGAGTGTACTGAGGCCGGGCTGGAGTTCCGCGAGGTCGGCGTGAACCCTGCTCGTCCCCGGGAGCTGCACGCGGAACAGCCATGAATTCATGAAATGCACGTCCCCCGTTCCCCCGGGTGCACGAGTGTACTGAGGCCGGGCTGGAGTTCCGCGGGGTCGGCGTGAACCCCTGCTCGTCCCCCCCGGGGAGCTGCACGGCGGAACAGCCATGAATTCATGAAATGCACGTCCCTGTTCCCCGGTGCACGAAAGTGTACTGAGGCCGGGCTGGAGTTCCGCGAGGTCGGGCGTGAACCCCTGCACAAGGGCTGCGGAGACCGTTAGAAGCAGCCCGAGGCCAGCGAAAATAGCCGAGGCCGGGCCCCTCCCGCCGTGGCTTCGGCTGCCTTCCGCCCGCGTCCGTCAGGCGGGACTCTGGTCATGTGTTTTGCAACATGACCAGAGTCCCGTCCGCCTTGAAGTGGCGGATAGCTGCCGAAAGCCACGGCGGGAGGGACTTAATTCCCAGCTATTTTCAGACTCGGGAGGAAGGCAGCAGGAGGCTCCATTCACGGCTAACTCCCGCGATCCCCGCTGACCGATCGGTGCGGTTTTAGCTCCAGGCAGTCGGATACTTTAGCGCCTCAGCAGCGGGGGCGACGACCTCTAACATTCCCCGGGGAGCTGCCCGAGTGTAAGGCCGGGACCCGTCTGCTGGGGGAAAAAAATACCTGCACGTCCCCCCCGGGTGCACGAGTGTTATGAGGGACGGGCTGGAGTTCCGCGGGGTCGGCGTGAACCCCTGCTCGTCCCCCCCGGGGAGCTGCACGGCGGAACAGCCATGAATTCATGAAATGCACGTCCCCCGTTCCCCCGGGTGCACGAGAGTGTACTGAGGCGGGCTGGAGTTCCGCGAGGTCGGCGTGAACCCCTGCTCGTCCCCCGGGAGCTGCCGGGCGGAACAGCCATGAATTCATGAAATGCGTCCCCGTTCCCCGGGTGCACGAGTGTACTGAGGCGGGCTGGAGTTCCGCGAGGTCGGCGTGAACCCCTGCTCGTCCCCCCCGGGGAGCTGCACGGCGGAACAGCGATTAATTAAGTTTTGAAGCCATGCAAGCAGGTAGAAACACCATTTCAAGGGCTGTAGTATCAGACTAACAGCCTGTAACTGGGGCCCAGTGTTTTAGAGCGATTCCTGCAAAATTCAGCTTTTTGCCATTCAACTAAAAGCGACCGCTGCTTTAAGCCTATGGGGCATTTGGAACAGCTTTGGCAGGCTCTCAAAGAATCAGCGAATGTGGTAGGTGGCTGAAAATTGCTACAGAGTACCTGTAGGACATGCAGATAATTGGTGGAAAAGCACAGGTTGCTGGGCCTTTCGGTTCCGACGCTGCCCCTGTCCTTAAATGCCACTTCTAAGTGCACTGCAGGCCCCTTGAAAAAGTACATTTGGAAGAGTTTTGAAGCCATGCAAGCAGGTAGAAACACCATTTCAAGGGCTGTAGTATCAGACTAACAGCCTGTAACTGAGCCCAGTGTTTTAGAGCGATTCCTGCACAATTCAGCTGTTTTGCCCTTCAGCCAAGGCGACCGCTGCTTTAAGCCTATGGGGCATTCGGGACAGCTTTGGCAGGCTCTCAAAGAATCAGCGAATGTGGTAGGTGGCTGAAAATTGCTACAGAGTACCTGTAGGACATGCAGGTAAGTGGTGGAAAAGCACAGGTTGCTGGGCCTTTCGGTTCCGACGCCCCTGTCCTTCAATGCCACTTCTAAGTGCACTGCAGGCCCCTTGAAAAAGTACATTTGGAAGAGTTTTGAAGCCATGCAAGCAGGTAGAAACACCATTCCAAGGGCTGTAGTATCAGAGAATTAGTCTCTAACAGTATTCAGTGGCCTTGTAATGAATCCTGCAAAACTGATTTCTAAGAAGAAAAAAAAAGATTACTGGCAGATGCAAATTCACTTCTTTTTTTTTATTTCTCTGGAACAGTATGTGCTAGAGAAACCATTCCAACAGTTCCTGCATCAGGGTAATAGGTAGCAATTGTGTACCAAATTTGAGACCAATCCGTTGAAAAACAGAGTTTTTATTCAAAAAAAGCAATTGTGTTTTGTGGATTTCAATGTTATCCTATGGGTTTTCTTCAAGTTGCGGTCTGGTGCAAAATTCTTATTTTCCCTAGAAATACGAAACGCCAGGTGCTATCGTTTCAGGTAGGGCATTGTTATACAGATAAGGGTGTAATCTACACAACGAGACCGTTCCTGGGTTGTAATTCCACACCTGCACTAAATGGCACGTGTTATTGTGTCTTTTTTACGGTTTTGGTGAAAACGCCTATACGTTTCAATGGGAATCACATTAAAATTAATATTTCAATAACCCCTGGTGCTACCACCTCATACGAGGTATCGTTGGATAGGTATGATTGCAAGCTACAAAACAACACCGCACTCGAGTTTTTATTCGACTGCTACACTAAATAACGACCTTAAATATGTTTCGTTTACATTTGGCGAAAAAACGTCCCGATGGGAGTTTTTTTTTTTTTTTTTAAATTAATATTTCAATAACCACAGGTGGTATCAATTGAATCAAGGTATGCCTGGAAAGGTATTACTGCAAGCTACAAAACAAGACCTTTAGCACGGAAACGAGTGTGACCCTAACCCTAAACCCTAACCCTAACCCTAACCCTAACCCTAACCCTAACCCTAACCCTAACCCTAACCCTAACCCTAACCCTAACCCAGAGTCACACTTTTGATGGGCCACAGCTGGAGCTGCGTGCCGGCAACGGAGAGTGGGAGAGCTGGAGAGTGGGAGAGCTTGGGAGCGGGACTGCACTTGCATCCCAGCCGGATGCCTGGCTTTGGGATGCGCCATCCTTTTCACCAGCCATGGATGCGGCCAGGGCAGGGGAATGGATGCCTGGGACACAAGCCCAGTGCGGGGAGCTGCACGGCGGTTAGCCGGGTCCCGCCCGGGTGAACAGCGATGAATTCATGAAATGCACGTCCCCCGTTCCCCCGGGTGCACGAGTGTGATGAGGCCGGGCTGGAGTTCCGCGAGGTCGGCGTGAACCCCTGCTCGTCCCCCCCGGGAGCACGGGTGTCATGAGGCCGGGCTGGAGTTCCGCGAGGTAGGCTGAACACCTGCACAAGCGCCGCTGCGGAGACCCGTTAGAAGCAGCCCCGGAGGGCAGCGAAAATAGCCGAGAGTTAAGCCCCCTCCCCGCCGCGTCTTCGGCAGCATCTCGCCGCTTCAAGACGGACGGGACTCTGGTCATGTCACCATTCACATGACCAGAGTCCCGTCCAACGTGACGTTGCGGAAGTCTGCCGAAGGCACAGCGGGGAGGGGGCTTAACTCTCGGCTATTTTCAAACTCGGCGGGAAGGCAGCAGGCCGCTCCGTTCACGGCTAACTCCCCGCGGTCCCCGCTGACCGATCGGAGCCGGTTTAGCGCTCCAGGCAGTCGGATACTTTAGCGCCTCAGCAGCGGGGGCGACGACCTCTAACATTCCCCGGGGAGCTGCCCGAGCGTAAGGCCGGGACCCGTCTGCTGGGGGAAAAAAATACCTGCACGTCCCCCCCGGGTGCACGGGTGTTATGAGCTCGGGCTGAACACTTGCTCGTCCCCCCCGCCCCCGGTGCAGTGTTTTTAGAAGAATTCCCGCAGAAATCGGATTTTTTTTAGCAATTCAAATAAGAGTAACAGCATTTGCGTTGGGTTCCCCGGTGTCATAAATATTTTCCACCAGTAGATGGCAGCAGCCCCTAAGAAGTGGAGTCGATAACCATTGAAATACTTGAAAAAGTACATTTGTTAGAGTTTTGAAGCCAATTTTGGCAGGCTCTCCAAGAATCAGCGAATGTGGTAGGTGGCTGAAAATTGCTACAGAGTACCTGTAGGACATGCAGATAATTGGTTGAAAAGCACAGGTTGCTGGGCCTTTCGGTTCCGACGCTGCCCCTGTCCTTCGATGCCACTTCTAAGTGCACTGCAGGCCCCTTGAAAAAGTACATTTGGAAGAGTTTTGAAGCCATGCAAGCAGGTAGAAACACCATTTCAAGGGCTGTGGTATCAGACTAACAGCCTGTAACTGAGCCCAGTGTTTTTAGAGCGATTCCTACAAAATTCAGCTTTTTTCCCATTCAACTAAGGCGACCGCTGCTTTAAGCCTATGGGGCATTTGGAACAGTTTTGGCAGGCTCTCCAGAATCAGCGAATGTGGTGGGTGGCTGAAAATTGCTACAGAGTACCTGTAGGACATGCAGATAATTGGTTGAAAAGCACAGGTTGCTGGGCCTTTCGGTTCCGACGCTGCCCCTGTCCTTCGATGCCACT
Organism: Huso huso; assembly: GCA_036884735.1. NCBI lineage: Eukaryota > Metazoa > Chordata > Actinopteri > Acipenseriformes > Acipenseridae > Huso > Huso huso. Next base: position 93,663 of record JAHFZB010000143.1, read on the forward strand.
TCTAAGTGCACTGCAGGCCCCTTGAAAAAGTACATTTGGAAGAGTTTTGAAGCCATGCAAGCAGGTAGAAACACCATTTCAAGGGCTGTGGTATCAGACTAACAGCCTGTAACTGAGCCCAGTGTTTTTAGAGCGATTCCTACAAAATTCAGCTTTTTTCCCATTCAACTAAGGCGACCGCTGCTTTAAGCCTATGGGGCATTTGGAACAGTTTTGGCAGGCTCTCCAAGAATCAGCGAATGTGGTAGGTGGCTGAAAATTGCTACAGAGTACCTGTAGGACATGCAGATAATTGGTTGAAAAGCACAGGTTGCTGGGCCTTTCGGTTCGACGCTGCCCCTGTCCTTCGATGCCACTTCTAAGTGCACTGCAGGCCCCTTGAAAAAGTACATTTGGAAGAGTTTTGAAGCCATGCAAGCAGGTAGAAACACCATTTCAAGGGCTGTGGTATCAGACTAACAGCCTGTAACTGAGCCCAGTGTTTTTAGAGCGATTCCTACAAAATTCAGCTTTTTTCCCATTCAACTAAAGGCGACCGCTGCTTTAAGCCTATGGGGCATTTGGAACAGTTTTGGCAGGCTCTCCAAGAATCAGCGAATGGTAGGTGGCTGAAAATTGCTACAGAGTACCTGTAGGACATGCAGATAATTGGTTGAAAAGCACAGGTTGCTGGGCCTTTCGGTTCCGACGCTGCCCCTGTCCTTCGATGCCACTTCTAAGTGCACTGCAGGCCCCTTGAAAAAGTACATTTGGAAGAGTTTTGAAGCCATGCAAGCAGGTAGAAACACCATTTCAAGGGCTGTGGTATCAGAGAATTAGTCTACAACAGTATTCAGTGGCCTTGTAATGAATCCTGCAAAACTGATTTCTAAGAAGAAAAAAAAAAGATTACTGGCAGATGCAAATTCACTTTTTTTATTTTATTTCTCTGGAACAGTAAGTGCTAGAGAAACCATTCCAACAGTTCCTGTATCAGGGTAATAGGTAGCAATTGTGTACCAAATTTGAGACCAATCCGTTGAAAAACAGAGTTTTGATTCCAAAAAAGCAATTGTGTTTTGTGGATTTCAATGTTATCCTATGGGTTTTCTTCAAGTTGCGGTCTGGTGCAAAATTCTTCTTTTCCCTAGAAATACGAAACGCCAGGTGCTATCGTTTCAGGTAGGGCATTGTTCTACAGATCAGGGTGTAATCTACACAACGAGACCGTTCCCGGGTTGTAATTCCACACCTGCACTAAATGGCACGAGTTATTGTGCGAGTTTTTAACGTTTCGTTGTTTTTTTGGGGTGAAAACGCCTAGACGTTTCAATGGGAATCACATTCAAATTCATATTTCAATAACCCCTGGTGCTACCACCTCATACGAGGTATCGTTGGATAGGTATGATTGCAAGCTACAAAACAACACCGCACTCGAGTTTTTATTCGACTGCTACACTAAATAACGACCTTAAATAGGTTTCGTTTACATTTGGCGAAAAAACGGCCCGTTCGTGTCGATGGGAGTTTTTTTTTTTTTTTTTTTTTTAAATTAATATTTCAATAACCACAGGTGGTATCAATTGAATCAAGGTATGCCTGGAAAGGTATTACTGCAAGCTACAAAACAAGACCTTTAGCACGGAAACGAGTGTGACCCTAACCCTAAACCCTAACCCTAACCCTAACCCTAACCCTAACCCTAACCCTAACCCTAACCCTAACCCTAACCCTAAACCCTAACCCTAAACCCTAACCCTAACCCTAACCCTAACTACAAACAACTTTCCCGCTAGGCCTGAACATTAGAAACTCTACGATAGACCTACACTAGAAAAGGAGCTCCAAAACAAAAAAAACAAAGAAAAAATCCAAAAAGAGCCAGATGGCCTAGTGCATCTTTCTTTCCCTGAAAACCAACCAAGTGTGGAGTTCTCAGGGAAACAAAGTTCCTACCTCAACCTAACCGCCAGCGCCTCTGACTCAGGAGAAACAAAGGTAAATTTAAAATGTTTTTTTAAAATGTTTATTTTTAATTTTTTTTGCTATAACTTTATTTTCCCACAGAGCTAGACCACAAATTCCAGAGTGACACACACTGAACAAAGGGACTCTGGAAGGTGACCTTAAAAACAAGTAGGGCAATTAGCAGCCATTAGCAGCCATTCAAGGCAACATAATCACCCCCAGCAACCTAATCACCCTCATTAAGGACAGAACAATAGGGGCTTCTAGCCCAGCCCAGAGGGGTGGAGCCACCCAGACTGGAAACGCATAATACTGCGACCAGCTCTTTCAGTTTTCAGAACACCTGATGAAGCCTAATGAAGAGGCTAAACGTTGTGTACACCTAGAAGAATTAGAAATTGAGGAAACCAACAGAGACCAAGGCAAGAGATCCAACAGGACAGGATTCTCTACCATCTCCTGGCTACCCCAACCATAGATTAAATAAGAACTTAGGACTAAACTCATTTTTCTTTTTTTTCAGCAAATAACCTTTTTTTTTCCTTTACAGCAGCTAACCAGAAAAACATTTCTCTCTTTTTAGGATATCTTGCAAAAAAAACTAACCCCTTCCTTTCCCAGCTCTTAAATACTGCCGTACCAACTCAGCACTCCGGAAGGGTAAGTATTGATTGTGTTTGTAGTGGAAACCTAACGTTGCCAACATAAGCTACAAACCAATCACTTGCCCACCTCCCATCCCACCTACACAGCACTTGGAAAGGTAAGTATATATTGTTTTGTAGTGGAAACCTAACGATTGCCAACAGAAGCTACAAATCAATAATTCTCTCATTTTTCACACCCACATACACTCCAGGAACACTACAACACATCACCCTAACCACTCTTTCCTTTCAGCATGATGGAATCCTCCATACACCCAGTAAAGACCTTCTACAGAATGATCCAAACAATCCACCATTTGGACAACGTTAATGAGGCTATCATTAACAACAAAGTACCACCAGGAATGCTGAAACAAACCCACCACTTACAATTCTACATCAAACCAGACCTGCCAACTCCAGCCACGGCAGAACTCTTAGCAGCCAATGCTAAAAATTGGATGCACACAAATCTTCAAATCCTGCAAATACATTACGAAGATACACTCTCCAGAATACAAACAGACCTGCACAAAATACCAACCAGGAACTGGCAGGAACCATTTCAGAAGGCGAAAACTTGGGCCTACAGGAATTTTAGGAAGAAGATCAAGCAGACAACCTTCCAGACAGCTTTTCTAATAGCACAAGAAAATCTGGAGCCACTGCAAGCAACCCAGCAACCCCAGCCGAGCCTTAGCAACAACTCCTTCGCAGTGCTGGCAGACAATGAACCTCTGCCCCAGAGACCTCTACCCAAGAGGCCCAACAAACCACACACCAGCAATGTGGCCACCTACATTTCAGAGGACATAACCAGGATCTCAACCAACCAAACGCAACCAAACAACAACACCAGACAGAGGAGCACCTTAGACCAACCAACAGAAACAAATGAAGACTGGCTGAACGTCAAAGCCCTTACATATGCTGCCCAGCTCAACACACCTATTGGACCCTCTGAACCAACCTCCGACTCCAACCAGACTCCTCCTCCCAACCCTAACCCTAACCCTGACCCTAACCCTAACCCTAATCCTAACCCTGACCCTAACCCTAACCCTAACCCTAACCCTAACCCTAACCCTAACCCTAACCCTAACCCTAATCCTAAACCTAATCCTAAACCCAACCCTAACCCTAACCCCAACCCCAAATCTAACCGCAACCCTAACCGCACGTCCATCCCCAACCCCTACCCCGCTGCACCCCCACCTCTAACCCTAACCCACACCACACCCCGACCCAGAGACTACCAGAGAACCGACGACTCAGCCACAGTCCAGCAACACTGCCCAGGAGAACCTACCAGGTTCACAGACACATCAACACGGACAAAAAGAACATAGACTGGAGCCTGCAAACTAACAAGAACATTCTCATCATTGGGGACTCCAATCTCCACAGAATCCCGGACCACACCCAGAGCCAAATACAGATTGAAAGCTACCCCGGAGCAAAATTCCTACATGCAGCCAACCTTCTGGACAAAGCCAAAACAGATAGAGGAGTGACCAAAGTGATCCTATCATTCGGAATCAACAACAAGGACCAGAAAGTCAAAGAGACAGCTATCAAAAACCTACAAAGGATGTACAGGTCAGCAAAGACAACCTTCCCAACTGCAGAAATCAAAGTGCCACTGGTGAACTTCTCACGAGCACTAGACATGCAGGCCCAACGGAACTTGGAAGAACTAAACGGATTCATCTCAGCCAACCTACCACACATACCGCTATTACCAACTGAGAAATTTCAAGTAGGCGGAGACAACATCCACTGGACAACCAACACAGCCAAAGATATGCTCCAGCACTGGTGCCAGCATTTAAACTAGGAGACCCCACAAGCCCAAATATCTCCAGGAGGGGCATCCAACATAGTCAATCTATGTAAATACTTCACACCAACAGAGAGTCAAAACAGCCTTTGAGCAAAGGCCTCTCCTTCATACCCCACACCGCAAACTGAAGCAAAACAGAAGCAGACACTGCGAGCAGAAACACAAGACTACCATAGGAGGCTAAAAATCGCAACCTTCTTTGAAGAGGAAGGAGACTCAAAACACATACCCTTCCTACCCAAATCCAACTGGGAACCAAATAACAATCAAGTTCCACAGGAAATCACAGAGATTATTCTTGAAGATCTAAAAACAATACACAGCCTTAACCCAGGTAACTACAAAACAGAAGACAACCTAACAGCACCAGAAAGGATTGCACTTAAGGAATTACAAAAACATACCGACATCATTTTCAAACCAGCAGACAAGGGAAGTTCAATAGTAATAATGGATAGAGAAGACTACATCTTTGAAGCCAACAGACAACTAAATAATCAAGAACACTACAGGAAACTAGACGCACCAATTTATCTTGATTCTGCTCAGGAAATTAACAGAATAATACAAACACTAACAGACCACAAAATAATTACTAGAAAACAGGCACACTATCTCAA
>JAHFZB010000143.1:103433-105933 GCA_036884735.1 Huso huso
ACCTGCTTGCATGGCTTCAAAACTCTTCCAAATGTACTTTTTCAAGGGGCCTGCAGTGCACTTAGAAGTGGCATCGAAGGACAGGGGCAGCGTCGGAACCGAAAGGCCCAGCAACCTGTGCTTTTCAACCAATTATCTGCATGTCCTACAGGTACTCTGTAGCAATTTTCAGCCACCTACCACATTCGCTGATTCTTGGAGAGCCTGCCAAAACTGTTCCAAATGCCCCATAGGCTTAAAGCAGCGGTCGCCTTAGTTGAATGGGAAAAAGCTGAATTTTGTAGGAATCGCTCTAAAAACACTGGGCTCAGTTACAGGCTGTTAGTCTGATACCACAGCCCTTGAAATGGTGTTTCTACCTGCTTGCATGGCTTCAAAACTCTTCCAAATGTACTTTTTCAAGGGGCCTGCAGTGCACTTAGAAGTGGCATCGAAGGACAGGGGCAGCGTCGGAACCGAAAGGCCCAGCAACCTGTGCTTTTCAACCAATTATCTGCATGTCCTACAGGTACTCTGTAGCAATTTTCAGCCACCTACCACATTCGCTGATTCTTGGAGAGCCTGCCAAAACTGGCTTCAAAACTCGAACAAATGTACTTTTTCAAGTATTTCAATGGTTATCGACTCCACTTCTTAGGGGCTGCTGCCATCTACTGGTGGAAAATATTTATGACACCGGGGAACCCAACGCAAATGCTGTTACTCTTATTTGAATTGCTAAAAAAAATCCGATTTCTGCGGGAATTCTTCTAAAAACACTGCACCGGGGGCGGGGGGGACGAGCAAGTGTTCAGCCCGAGCTCATAACACCCGTGCACCCGGGGGGGACGTGCATTTAATTAATTAATTAATTAATTAATTAATTAATTAATTAATCGCTGTTCCGCCGTGCAGCTCCCCGGGGGCGGGGGGGACGAGCAAGTGTTCAGCCCGAGCTCATAACACCCGTGCACCCGGGGGGGACGTGCAGGTATTTTTTTCCCCCAGCAGACGGGTCCCGGCCTTACGCTCGGGCAGCTCCCCGGGGAATGTTAGAGGTCGTCGCCCCCGCTGCTGAGGCGCTAAACCGGCTCCGATCGGTCAGCGGGGACCGCGGGGAGTTAGCCGTGAACGGAGCGGCCTGCTGCCTTCCCGCCGAGTTTGAAAATAGCCGAGAGTTAAGCCCCCTCCCCGCTGTGCCTTGGCAACTTCCGCCTGGCGTCACGTTGGACGGACTCTGGTCATGTGAATGGTGACATGACCAGAGTCCGTCCGTCTTAAGCGGCGAGATGCTGCGAGAAGGCAGCGGCGGGAGAAAACTGGGCTATTTTAAGCTACTCCGGGGCTGCTTCTAACGGGTCTCCGCAGCGGCGCTTGTGCAGGTGTTCAGCCGACCTCGCGGAACTCCAGCCCGGCCTCATCACCCGTGCTCCGGGGGCGAGCAGGGGTTCACGCCCGACCTCGCGGAACTCCAGCCCCGCCCTCATGACACCCGTGCTCCCGGGGGACGAGCAGGGGTTCACGCATGACCTCAGCGGAACTCCAGCCCGGCCTCATGACACCCGTGCTCCCGGGGGGGACGAGCAGGGGTTCACGCCGACCTCGCGGAACTCCAGCCCGGCCTCATGACACCCGTGCTCCCGGGGGGGGCGAGCAGGGGTTCACGCCGACCTCGCGGAACTCCAGCCCGGCCTCATGACACCCGTGCTCCCGGGGGGGGGACGAGCAGGGGTTCACGCCGACCTCGCGGAACTCCAGCCCGGCCTCATGACACCCGTGCTCCCGGGGGAACGGGGGACGTGCATTTCATGAATTCATCGCTGTTCACCCGGGACGCGGGACCCCGGCTAACCGCCGTGCAGCTCCCCGCACTGGGCTTGTGTCCCAGGCATCCATTCCCCTGCCCTGGCGCATCCATGGCTGGTGAAAAGGATGGCGCATCCCAAACACCAGGCATCCGGCTGGGATGCGAGTGCAGTCCCCGCTCCCAAGCTCTCCCACTCTCCAGCTCTCCCACTCTCCGTTGCCCCATCAAACGCAGCTCCAGCTGTGGCCCATCAAAAGTGTGACTCTGGTTTAGGGTTAGGGGTCACACTTGGTTTCCGTCTTAAAGGTCTTGTTTTGTAGCTTGCAGTAATACCTTTCCAGGCATACCTTGATTCAATTGATACCACCTGTGGTTATTGTTGGGCTCCTAATTTAAAAAAAAAAAAAAAAAACTCCCCATCGACCTAGCGGGCCGTTTTTTTCGCCAAATGTAAACGAAACCTATTTAAGGTCGTTATTTAGTGTAGCAGTCGAATAAAAACTCGAGTGCGGTGTTGTTTTGTAGCTTGCAATCACACCTATCCAACGATACCTCGTATGAGGTGGTAGCACCAGGGTTATTGAAATATTCATTTGAATGTGATTCCCATTGAAACGCGTCTAGGCGTTTTCACCCCAAAAAAACAACGAAACGTTAAAACTCGCACAATAACTCGTGCCATTTAGTGCAGGTGTGGAATTACAACCCGGGAAC
>JAHFZB010000143.1:110933-122508 GCA_036884735.1 Huso huso
GAGTGTGTGTGTCAGTTTCTTTAAAATATACTTTGGTGTCTAGTTGGTGTGTTTGTGAAAAAATGTGGTCCTTTGTAAGTGGTGGTGTCTAAAAAGTTTACTTTGCTGTTATGTGTGGTGTATTTTACCTTGATGGACTGGTGGTGTGTGTTAAGTAACGAGATGAAATGTGTAAATTCCTCCATGCTATGTGTCCAAGTGCCCCAAATGTCATCTAGGTACCTGAAATAGTGAGTTGGTCTGTGTGGGCATCTGGGGAGGATTGTTTCTTCCCAATCGCCATGTAGATGTTAGCATATGATGGCAAAAAGCGTTTCCCCATCGCTGTTCCTTTGGTTTGGAGGTAGAATTGGTTGTCGAATTCAAAGTCGTTTTCGTTAAGCTGATTTCCAGGAGTTTGATCAGTTCCTCGTCTGGTCTGGTTGGATCCGGTTTAGATTTAGACATTTCCTGATAGCTGCAATGCCTGCGTTGGTCTCTATGTTTGTGTACAAGCTGTCTATATCTATTGTGAAGAGAAAAGCTGTTTCTGGTAGTTTGAGTGTTTTAATTTTGTCTATGAAGTCATATGTGTCTTTAAGGTAGCTAGTGTGTTTGGTGGATAGGGGGTTTAAAAAAAGTGGTCTATGTATTCTGCAATTCTATATGATTCACTGTTGCAATCCGATACTATCGGTCTGCCTGGTGGTATGGTGTGTGGGATAGTCCATGTGTCTGGTGATTTGTGTATTTTTTGGTAGCATGTAAAAAATGCGTGCTCTGGGGTGTGTCTGCCCCCTGAGATAGTGTGCCTGTTTTCTAGTAATTATTTTGTGGTCTGTTAGTGTTTGTATTATTCTGTTAATTTCCTGAGCAGAATCAAGATAAATTGGTGCGTCTAGTTTCCTGTAGTGTTCTTGATTATTTAGTTGTCTGTTGGCTTCAAAGATGTAGTCTTCTCTATCCATTATTACTATTGAACTTCCCTTGTCTGCTGGTTTGAAAATGATGTCGGTATGTTTTTGTAATTCCTTAAGTGCAATCCTTTCTGGTGCTGTTAGGTTGTCTTCTGTTTTGTAGTTACCTGGGTTAAGGCTGTGTATTGTTTTTAGATCTTCAAGAATAATCTCTGTGATTTCCTGTGGAACTTGGTTGTTATTTGGTTCCCAGTTGGATTTGGGTAGGAAGGGTATGTGTTTTGAGTCTCCTTCCTCTTCAAAGAAGGTTGCGATTTTTAGCCTCCTATGGTAGTCTTGTGTTTCTGCTCGCAGTGTCTGCTTCTGTTTTGCTTCAGTTTGCGGTGTGGGTATGAAGGAGGCCTTTGCTCAAAAGGCTGTTTTGACTCTCTGTTGGTGTGAAGTATTTACATAGATTGACTATGTTGGATGCCCCTCCCTGGAGATATTTGGGCTTGTGGGGTCTCCTAGTTTAAATGCTGGCACCAGTGCTGGAGCATATCTTTGGCTGTGTTGGTTGTCCAGTGGATGTTGTCTCCGCCTACTTGAAATTTCTCAGTTGGTAATAGCGGTATGTGTGGTAGGTTGGCTGAGATGAATCCGTTTAGTTCTTCCAAGTTCCGTTGGGCCTGCATGTCTAGTGCTCGTGAGAAGTTCACCAGTGGCACTTTGATTTCTGCAGTTGGGAAGGTTGTCTTTGCTGACCTGTACATCCTTTGTAGGTTTTTTTTTGTTGTCTCTTTGACTTTCTGGTCCTTGTTGTTGATTCCGAATGATAGGATCACTTTGGTCACTCCTCTATCTGTTTTGGCTTTGTCCAGAAGGTTGGCTGCATGTAGGAATTTTGCTCCGGGGTAGCTTTCAATCTGTATTTGGCTCTGGGTGTGGTCCGGGATTCTGTGGAGATTGGAGTCCCCAATGATGAGAATGTTCTTGTTAGTTTGCAGGCTCCAGTCTATGTTCTTTTTGTCCGTGTTGATGTGTCTGTGAACCTGGTAGGTTCTCCTGGGCAGTGTTGCTGGACTGTGGCTGAGTCGTCGGTTCTCTGGTAGTCTCTGGGTCGGGGTGTGGTGTGGGTTAGGGTTAGAGGTGGGGGGTTGGGCGGGGTAGGGGTTGGGGATGGACGTGCAGTTAGGGTTAGGGTTTGGGGTTAGGGTTAGGGTTGGGGTTGGGGTTAGGGTTAGGGTTGGGTTTAGGATTAGGGTTAGGGTTAGGGTCAGGGTTAGGGTTAGGGTTAGGGTTAGGGTCAGGGTTAGGGTTAGGGTTGGGAGGAGGAGTCTGGTTGGAGTCGGAGGTTGGTTCAGAGGGTCCAATAGGTGTGTTGAGCTGGGCAGCATATGTAAGGGCTTTGACGTTCAGCCAGTCTTCATTTGTTTCTGTTGGTTGGTCTAAGGTGCTCCTCTGTCTGGTGTTGTTGTTTGGTTGCGATTGGTTGGTTGAGATCCTGGTTATGTCCTCTGAAATGTAGGTGGCCACATTGCTGGTGTGTGGTTTGTTGGGCCTCTTGGGTAGAGGTCTCTGGGGCAGAGGTTCATTGTCTGCCAGCACTGCGAAGGAGTTGTTGCTAAGGCTCGGCTGGGGTTGCTGGGTTGCTTGCAGTGGCTCCAGATTTTCTTGTGCTATTAGAAAAGCTGTCTGGAAGGTTGTCTGCTTGATCTTCTTCCTAAAATTCCTGTAGGCCCAAGTTTTCGCCTTCTGAAATGGTTCCTGCCAGTTCCTGGTTGGTATTTTGTGCAGGTCTGTTTGTATTCTGGAGAGTGTATCTTCGTAATGTATTTGCAGGATTTGAAGATTTGTGTGCATCAATTTTTAGCATTGGCTGCTAAGAGTTCTGCCGTGGCTGGAGTTGGCAGGGCTGGTTTGATGTAGAATTGTAAGTGGTGGGTTTGTTTCAGCATTCCTGGTGGTACTTTGTTGTTAATGATAGCCTCATTAACGTTGTCCAAATGGTGGATTGTTTGGATCATTCTGTAGAAGGTCTTTACTGGGTGTATGGAGGATTCCATCATGCTGAAAGGAAAGAGTGGTTAGGGTGATGTGTTGTAGTGTTCCTGGAGTGTATGTGGGTGTGAAAAATGAGAGAATTATTGATTTGTAGCTTCTGTTGGCACCGTTAGGTTTCCACTACAAAAACAATATATACTTACCTTTCCGAAGTGCTGTGTAGGTGGGATGGGAGGTGGGCAAGTGATTGGTTTGTAGCTTATGTTGGCACCGTTAGGTTTCCACTACAAACACAATCAATACTTACCCTTCCGGAGTGCTGAGTTGGTACGGCAGTATTTAAGAGCTGGGAAAGGAAGGGGTTAGTTTTTTTGCAAGATATCCTAAAAAGAGAGAAATGTTTTTCTGGTTAGCTGCTGTAAAGGAAAAAAAGGTTATTTGCTGAAAAAAAGAAAAATGAGTTTAGTCCTAAGTTCTTATTTAATCTATGGTTGGGGTAGCCAGGAGATGGTAGAGAATCCTGTCCTGTTGGATCTCTTGCCTTGGTCTCTGTTGGTTTCCTCAATTTCTAATTCTTCTAGGTGTACACAACGTTTAGCCTCTTCATTAGGGTTCATCAGGTGTTCTGAAAACTGAAAGAGCTGGGGTTAGATATTATGCGTTTCCAGTCTGGGTGGCTCCACCCCCCTCTGGGCTGGGCTAGAAGCCCCTATTGTTCTGTCCTTAATGAGGGTGATTAGGTTGCTGGGGGTGATTATGTTGCCTTGAATGGCTGCTAATGGCTGCTAATTGCCCTACTTGTTTTTAGGTCACCTTCCAGAGTCCCTTTGTTCAGTGTGTGTCACTCTGGAATTTGTGGTCTAGCTCTGTGGGAAAATAAAGTTATAGCAAAAAAAAATTAAAAAATAAACATTTAAAAAAAAAAACATTTTAAATTTACCTTTGTTTCTCCTGAGTCAGAGGGCTGGCGGTTAGGTTGAGGTAGGAACTTTGTTTCCCTGAGAACTCCACACTTGGTTGGTTTTTCAGGGAAAGAAAGATGCACTAACCATCTGGCTCTTTTTGGATTTCTTTCTTTGTTTTTTTTTTTGTTTTGGAGCTCCTTTTCTAGTGTAGGTCTATCGTGGAGTTTCTAATGTTCAGGCCTAGCAGGGAAAGTTGTTTGTAGTTTGTTGATCCAGTCTTTTTTCTCTCCATTTCCTTTCTCCGATTGTCCAGTTCTGGTTCCTCTCCAGCCCTGTAATTTTCAGAGATTCCAAGTTGTGTTGTAGAAAGTGTGCTACTAGAGGTGTTTGTGATTCTTTTTTTGTGTTTGATATTATAGATGTGTTGTGTTAGTCTTACTCGGATAGTGTTGCCTGTTTCTCCAATGTAAATGATTTTTTGCATGTATCGCATTGTATTGCGTTAGATGCAGTTCCTGCTGTTTTGTGTAAAGGTTTGTGGAATGTTGTATGTGATGCCTGTGGATTGGCTCCGGAGGAGGAAAGTTGCTTGAAGTGTCGTGATGCTTTTGTTGGTTTGCGATTAAGTGAAGGCAGTTTACTGGACACTAAATAGTTGGTCAAGTTTTTGTTTTTCTGTAGGCTGAGATGATCTTGTGTCCTGTAAGAAGGTTGGTGTCTTGTAATTTGTTGGTTAGGTTTTGTTTTATCTGTGAATTAGCTGCCACACTAAAATGTGAGTAGGTAGTTATGAGTGGAATAATCTTTTTGTTGTCTCTAGGCTTTTGTTCTAAGAAGGTTTTCCTTATTCCTCTGAGGAAGGAACAGGGAGTACCCCCTTTGTCTGAGTGCTGTGAATAAAACTTTGGTAGCTGCCTGGAAGTCAGTATGTTGTGTGCAAATTCTGTGGAATCTGAGTAGTTGTGATTTTATTAAACCTCTAAACGTGTGTTTAGGGTGATAGCTGGTTTTGTGTAGTAGAGTGTGTGTGTCAGTTTCTTTAAAATATACTTTGGTGTCTAGTTGGTGTGTTTGTGAAAATGTGGTCCTTTGTAAGTGGTGGTGTCTAAAAAGTTTACTTTGCTGTTATGTGTGGTGTATTTTACCTTGATGGACTGGTGGTGTGTGTTTAAGTAACGAGATGAAATGTTAAATTCCTCCATGCTATGTGTCCAAGTGCCCCAAATGTCATCTAGGTACCTGAAATAGTGAGTTGGTCTGTGTGGGCATCTGGGGAGGATTGTTTCTTCCCAATCGGCCATGTAGATGTTAGCATATGATGGGGCAGCGTTTCCCCATCGCTGTTCCTTTGGTTTGGAGGTAGAATTGGTTGTCGGGGTTGGGGTCGTTTTTTCGTTAAAAGCTGATTTCCAGGAGTTTGATCAGTTCCTCGTCTGGTCTGGTTGGATCCGGATTTAGATTTAGACATTTCCTGATAGCTGCAATGCCTGCGTTGGTCTCTATGTTTGTGTACAAGCTGTCTATATCTATTGTGAAGAGAAAAAGCTGTTTCTGGTAGTTTGAGTGTTTAATTTTGTCTATGAAGTCATATGTGTCTTTAAGGTAGCTAGTGTGTTTGGTGGATAGGGGTTTAAAAAGTGGGTCTATGTATTCTGCAATTCTATATGATTCACTGTTGCAATCCGATACTATCGGTCTGCCTGGTGGTATGGTGTGTGGGATAGTCCATGTGTCTGGTGATTTGTGTATTTTTGGTAGCATGTAAAAATGCGTGTTCTGGGTGTGTCTGCCCCTTGAGATAGTGTGCCTGTTTTCTAGTAATTATTTTGTGGTCTGTTAGTGTTTGTATTATTCTGTTAATTTCCTGAGCAGAATCAAGATAAATTGGTGCGTCTAGTTTCCTGTAGTGTTCTTGATTATTTAGTTGTCTGTTGGCTTCAAAGATGTAGTCTTCTCTATCCATTATTACTATTGAACTTCCCTTGTCTGCTGGTTTGAAAATGATGTCGGTATGTTTTTGTAATTCCTTAAGTTGCAATCCTTTCTGGTGCTGTTAGGTTGTCTTCTGTTTTGTAGTTACCTGGGTTAAGGCTGTGTATTGTTTTTAGATCTTCAAGAATAATCTCTGTGATTTCCTGTGGAACTTGGTTGTTATTTGGTTCCCAGTTGGATTTGGGTAGGAAGGGTATGTGTTTTTTGAGTCTCCTTCCTCTTCAAAGAAGGTTGCGATTTTTAGCCTCCTATGGTAGTCTTGTGTTTCTGCTCGCAGTGTCTGCTTCTGTTTTGCTTCAGTTTGGGGTGTGGGTATGAAGGAGGCCTTTGCTCAAAAGGCTGTTTTGACTCTCTGTTGGTGTGAAGTATTTACATAGATTGACTATGTTGGATGCCCCTCCCTGGAGATATTTGGGCTTGTGGGGTCTCCTAGTTTAAATGCTGGCACCAGTGCTGGAGCATATCTTTGGCTGTGTTGGTTGTCCAGTGGATGTTGTCTCCGCTACTTGAAATTTCTCAGTTGGTAATAGCGGTATGTGTGGTAGGTTGGCTGAGATGAATCCGTTTAGTTCTTCCAAGTTCCGTTGGGCCTGCATGTCTAGTGCTCGTGAGAAGTTCACCAGTGGCACTTTGATTTCTGCAGTTGGGAAGGTTGTCTTTGCTGACCTGTACATCCTTTGTAGGTTTTTGATAGCTGTCTCTTTGACTTTCTGGTCCTTGTTGTTGATTCCGAATGATAGGATCACTTTGGTCACCCTCTATCTGTTTTGGCTTTGTCCAGAAGGTTGGCTGCATGTAGGAATTTTGCTCCGGGTTAGCTTTCAATCTGTATTTGGCTCTGGGTGTGGTCCGGGATTCTGTGGAGATTGGAGTCCCCAATGATGAGAATGTTCTTGTTAGTTTGCAGGCTCCAGTCTATGTTCTTTTTTTTGTCCGTGTTGATGTGTCTGTGAACCTGGTAGGTTCTCCTGGGCAGTGTTGCTGGACTGTGGCTGAGTCGTCCAGTTCTCTGGTAGTCTCTGGGTCGGGGTGTGGTGTGGGTTAGGGTTAGAGGTGGGGGTGCAGCGGGGTAGGGGTTGGGGATGGACGTTGCGGTTAGGGTTGGGTTAGATTTGGGGTTGGGGTTAGGGTTAGGGGTTGGGTTTAGGGTTAGGGTTAGGGTTAGGGTCAGGGGTTAGGGTTAGGGTTAGGGTTAGGGTTAGGGTTAGGGTTTAGGGTTGGGAGGAGGAGTCTGGTTGGAGTCGGAGGTTGGTTCAGAGGGTCCAATAGGTGTGTTGAGCTGGGCAGCATATGTAAGGGCTTTGACGTTCAGCCAGTCTTCATTTGTTTCTGTTGGTTGGTCTAAGGTGCTCCTCTGTCTGGTGTTGTTGTTTTGGTTTGCGATTGGTTGGTTGAGATCCTGGTTATGTCCTCTGAAATGTAGGTATTAGGGTGCTGGTGTGTGGTTTGTTGGGCCTCTTGGGTAGAGGTCTCTGGGGCAGAGGTTCATTGTCTGCCAGCACTGCGGTTAGTTGTTGCTAAGGCTCGGCTGGGGTTGCTGGGTTGCTTGCAGTGGCTCCAGATTTTCTTGTGCTATTAGAAAAGCTGTCTGGAAGGTTGTCTGCTTGATCTTCTTCCTAAAATTCCTGTAGGCCCAAGTTTTAAGGTTCTGAAATGGTTCCTGCCAGTTCCTGGTTGGTATTTTTTGGTGCAGGTCTGTTTGTATTCTGGAGAGTGTATCTTCGTAATGTA
This sequence comes from Huso huso, assembly GCA_036884735.1. NCBI lineage: Eukaryota > Metazoa > Chordata > Actinopteri > Acipenseriformes > Acipenseridae > Huso > Huso huso. The sequence goes on from JAHFZB010000143.1 coordinate 118,441, forward strand.
TTTGCAGGATTTGAAGATTTGTGTGCATCCAATTTTAGCATTGGCTGCTAAGAGTTCTGCCCGTGGCTGGAGTTGGCAGGGCTGGTTTGATGTAGAATTGTAAGTGGTGGGTTTGTTTCAGCATTCCTGGTGGTACTTTGTTGTTAATGATAGCCTCATTAACGTTGTCCAAATGGTTGGATTGTTTGGATCATTCTGTAGAAGGTCTTTACTGGGTGTATGGAGGATTCCATCATGCTGAAAGGAAAGAGTGGTTAGGGGTGATGTGTTGTAGTGTTCCTGGGTGTATGTGGGTGTGAAAAATGAGAGAATTATTGATTTGTAGCTTCTGTTGGCACCGTTAGGTTTCCACTACAAAACAATATATACTTACCTTTCGAAGTGCTGTGTAGGTGGGATGGGAGGTGGGCAAGTGATTGGTTTGTAGCTTATGTTGGCACCGTTAGGTTTCCACTACAAACACAATCAATACTTACCCTTCCGGTGCTGAGTTGGTACGGCAGTATTTAAGAGCTGGGAAGGAAGGGGTTAGTTTTTTGCAAAGATATCCTAAAAGAGAAATGTTTTTTCTTAGTTGCTGTAAAGGAAAAAAAGGTTATTTGCTGAAAAAAAAAAAAATGAGTTTAGTCCCAAGTTCTTATTTAATCTATGGTTGGGGTAGCCAGGAGATGGTAGAGAATCCTGTCCTGTTGGATCTCTTGCCTTGGTCTCTGTTGGTTTCCTCAATTTCTAATTCTTCTAGGTGTACACAACGTTTCGCCTCTTCATTAGGCTTCATCAGGTGTTCTGAAAACTGAAAGAGCTGGTCGCAGTATTATGCGTTTCCAGTCTGGGTGGCTCCACCCCTCTGGGCTGGGCTAGAAGCCCCTATTGTTCTGTCCTTAATGAGGGTGATTAGGTTGCTGGGGGTGATTATGTTGCCTTGAATGGCTGCTAATGGCTGCTAATTGCCCTACTTGTTTTTAAGGTCACCTTCCAGAGTCCCTTTGTTCAGTGTGTGTCACTCTGGAATTTGTGGTCTAGCTCTGTGGGAAAATAAAGTTATAGCAAAAAAAATTAAAAATAAACATTTAAAAAAATTTTTAAATTTACCTTTGTTTCTCCTGAGTCAGAGGCTGGCGGTTAGGTTGAGGTAGGAACTTTGTTTCCCTGAGAACTCCACACTTGGTTGGTTTTTCAGGGAAAGAAAGATGCACTAGCCATCTGGCTCTTTTTTGGATTTCTTTCTTTTTTTTTTTTGTTTTGGAGCTCCTTTTCAGTGTAGGTCTATCGTGGAGTTTCTAATGTTCAGGCCTAGCGGGAAAGTTGTTTGTAGTTTGTTGATCCAGTCTTTTTCTCCATTTCCTTTCTCCCGATTGTCCAGTTCTGGTTCCTCTCAGCCCTGTAATTTTCAGAGATTCCAAGTTGTGTTGTAGAAAGTGTGCTACTAGAGGTGTTTGTGATTCTTTTTTGTGTTTGATATTATAGATGTGTTGTGTTAGTCTTACTCGGATAGTGTTGCCTGTTTCTCCAATGTAAATGATTTTGCATGTATCGCATTGTATTGCGTAGATGCAGTTCCTGCTGTTTTGTGTAAAGGTTTGTGGAATGTTGTATGTGATGCCTGTGGATTGGCTCCGGAGGGAGGAAAGTTGCTTGAAGTGTCGTGATGCTTTTGTTGGTTTGCGATTAAGTGAAGGCAGTTTACTGGACACTAAATAGTTGGTCAAGTTTTTGTTTTTTCTGTAGGCTGAGATGATCTTGTGTCCTGTAAGAAGGTTGGTGTCTTGTAATTTGTTGGTTAGGTTTTGTTTTATCTGTGAATTAGCTGCCACACTAAAATGTGAGTAGGTAGTTATGAGTGGAATAATCTTTTGTTGTCTCTAGGCTTTTGTTCTAAGAAGGTTTTCCTTATTCCTCTGAGGAAGGAACAGGAGTACCCCCTTTGTCTGAGTGCTGTGAATAAAACTTTGGTAGCTGCCTGGAAGTCAGTATGTTGTTGTTAAAATTCTGTGGAATCTGAGTAGTTGTGATTTTTATTAAACCTCTAAACGTGTGTTTAGGGTGATAGCTGGTTTTGTGTAGTAGAGTGTGTGTGTCAGTTTCTTTAAAATATACTTTGGTGTCTAGTTGGTGTGTTTGTGAAAATGTGGTCCTTTGTAAGTGGTGGTGTCTAAAAGTTTACTTTGCTGTTATGTGTGGTGTATTTTACCTTGATGGACTGGTGGTGTGTGTTAAGTAACGAGATGAAATGTGTAAATTCCTCCATGCTATGTGTCCAAGTGCCCCAAATGTCATCTAGGTACCTGAAATAGTGAGTTGGTCTGTGTGGGCATCTGGGGAGGATTGTTTCTTCCCAATCGGCCATGTAGATGTTAGCATATGATGGCGCAAAGCGTTTCCCCATCGCTGTTCCTTTGGTTTGGAGGTAGAATTGGTTGTCGAATTCAAAGTCGTTTTTTTTAAGCTGATTTCCAGGAGTTTGATCAGTTCCTCGTCTGGTCTGGTTGGATCCGGTTTAGATTTAGACATTTCCTGATAGCTGCAATGCCTGCGTTGGTCTCTATGTTTGTGTACAAGCTGTCTATATCTATTGTGAAGAGAAAGCTGTTTCTGGTAGTTTGAGTGTTTTAATTTTGTCTATGAAGTCATATGTGTCTTTAAGGTAGCTAGTGTGTTTGGTGGATAGGGGGGGTTTAAAAAGTGGTCTATGTATTCTGCAATTCTATATGATTCACTGTTGCAATCCGATACTATCGGGTTCTGCCTGGTGGTATGGTGTGTGGGATAGTCCATGTGTCTGGTGATTTGTGTATTTTTGGTAGCATGTAAAAAAATGCGTGCTCTGGGTGTGTCTGCCCCTTGAGATAGTGTGCCTGTTTTCTAGTAATTATTTTGTGGTCTGTTAGTGTTTGTATTATTCTGTTAATTTCTGAGCAGAATCAAGATAAATTTAGTGCGTCTAGTTTCCTGTAGTGTTCTTGATTATTTAGTTGTCTGTTGGCTTCAAAGATGTAGTCTTCTCTATCCATTATTACTATTGAACTTCCCTTGTCTGCTGGTTTGAAAATGATGTCGGTATGTTTTTTTGTAATTCCTTAAGTGCAATCCTTTCTGGTGCTGTTAGGTTGTCTTCTGTTTTGTAGTTACCTGGGTTAAGGCTGTGTATTGTTTTTAGATCTTCAAGAATAATCTCTGTGATTTCCTGTGGAACTTGGTTGTTATTTGGTTCCCAGTTGGATTTGGGTAGGAAGGGTATGTGTTTTGAGTCTCCTTCCTCTTCAAAGAAGGTTGCGATTTTAGCCTCCTATGGTTTCTCTTGTGTTTCTTTAGGGTTGGGTTTGGGGTTGAGGGTTAGGGTTAGGGTTGGGGTTAGGGTTAGGGTTAGGGTTAGGGTTAGGGTTAGGGTTAGGGTTAGGGTTTAGGGTTAGGGTTAGGGTTAGGGTTAGGGTTTAGGGTTAGGGTTTAGGGTTAGGGTTAGGGTTAGGGTTAGGGTTAGGGTTAGGGTTAGGGTTAGGGTTAGGGTTAGGGTTAGGGTTAGGGTTAGGGTTAGGGTTAGGGTTAGGGTTAGGGTTAGGGTTAGGGTTAGGGTTGGGTTGGGGTTGGGGTTTAGGGTTGGGGTTGGGTTAGGGTTAGGGTTAGGGTTGGGGTTAGGGTTAGGGTTAGGGTTGGGGTTGGGGTTAGGGTTTAGGGTTAGGGTTAGGGTTAGGGTTAGGGTTAGGGTTTAGGGTTGGGGTTGGGGTTAGGGTTAGGGGTTGGGGTTAGGGTTTGGGGTTGGGGTTAGGGTTAGGGTTAGGGTTAGGGTTGGGGTTGGGGTTGGGGTTGGGGTTAGGGTTGGGGTTAGGGTTGGGGTTGGGGTTAGGGTTAGGGTTAGGGTTAGGGTTAGGGTTAGGGTTAGGGTTAGGGTTAGGGTTAGGGTTAGGGTTAGGGTTAGGGTTGAGGTTAGGGTTAGGGTTAGGGTTAGGGTTAGGGTTAGGGTTGGGAGTTAGGGTTAGGGTTAGGGTTAGTTAGGGTTAGGGTTAGGGTTAGGGTTAGGGTTAGGGTTGGGTTGGGGTTAGGAGTTAGGGTTAGGGTTAGGGTTAGGGGTTG
>JAHFZB010000143.1:123008-137827 GCA_036884735.1 Huso huso
CTTCATTCGATGAAAAGGTAAATTTATTTGTGCTTGTCTTGTCAGGCGAGTAGGATCGCATCTAATTCTGTCTCTTCAGTGGATGGAAAGGTAAATTGTTGACTTGTGAATGTCTCAGTCGAGGAAGATTGAATGACTGTTGTTTTTCAGTCGATGGAAAGGTAACTTTACTGGTCTCAGGCGAACACAATTGCACAAGTTCTGTTTCTTCACTCGATGAAAAAGGCAACATGTTTAATTTCACCGATGAAAACATCATTTGTTGACCTATAATGGTCTCAGGCAAGTAGGATCGCATGACCGTTGTTTCATTTGTTCTGGTCTCAGTCGGATACGATCGTTTTGTTTCTGGCGGTCGACAGAGTCCTGTTTCTTCAGTCGATGGAAAAGTAAATTGTTGGCTTGTTAATCTGGTCTCAGGCGAGGAAGATGGCATGATTATTCTTGCTTCATTCGATGAAAAGGTAAATTTATTTGTGCTTGTCTTGTCAGGCGAGTAGGATCGCACGAATTCTGTCTCTTCAGTCGATGGAAAGGTAAATTGTTGACTTGTGAATGTCTCAGCCGAGGAAGATCGAATGACTGTTGTTTCTTCAGTCGATGGAAAGGTAACTTTACTGGTCTCAGGAGAACAGGATTGCACAAGTTGTGTTTCTTCACTCGATGAAAAGGCAAGATGTTCAATTTCACTCGATGAAAACATAACTTGTTGACCTATAATGGTCTCAGGCAAACAGGATCGCATGACCGTTGTTTCATTTGTTCTGGTCTCAGTCGGATAGGATCGTTTTGTTTCTGTCAATGACAATTTGCGACTTTTTTTTTTGTACCATACTTTTTTTCTTCTGTTTCAATTGGAATTGCAATTTTCTCTTTATATACAATCTTAATGTTTGATTTTGTCTGATCAGATGTTTTTCTTGAAATTTAAGAGACGTAATTTTTTATGTAATTTCTGCATTTCTTTTATTTGCATATTTCTTGTCTGTGTTTCATTTTTAATTAGATCTTTGAGTCCGTCTAATTCTATCGTGGCGTTATTAAGACGATGACAATTTAGAGACATGACATGTACTAAAGACATTGAACATATTGTGTCAATTCTATCATATATATCACCTGGAGTCAATGTATTTGAGGAAGGTCTTTCTGACCCGATGTAATAGCATTGACAAAGTGTCTATATAACTTTTCAAAATTGATTTTGTTTTCAGATATTGGCCAGGTAAGTCAGTCTTTGTTTTTCTTACTTGACATTGAATAGTTTTTAATGACTCTTCATTACTTGTCAATTTTGTCCTTTTTTTCGGAGACGCCTTTGTCCTTTCTGTCCTTTCTGTCGAAGACGCCTGTGTCCTTTTTCTTGGAGACGGGTCTGTCGTTTTTGTCGAAGACACTTCTGTCTTTTTTATTGGAGACAAATTTGTTTTTACTGTCTTTTTTGTTGGAGACAAATTTGTCTTTAATGACAATGATTTTTCATTAATTGATGTCGATTTTGTCAGAGACACGTCTGTTTTTCTCGGAGACGTTTCTGTCCTTTTTGTGAGAAATGTCTCTGTCTTTTTTTTTGGAGATTTTCCTTTGTCTGTTAGAAAAGAAAAAAAAAAACATCAAAAGATTGTAATTTCTATTTAATCTTTTCAGACCTGAAGGACTATATTATAATGAATATGTATATTTCATGTATAATATGATATATGTTAACAATTCTAAGTCGCCCTGAATAAGACTGTCTGTTAAAAAATATAATTTAAAAATATAACAATAATAATATTACGACTAATAATGATAATGATGACAAAAGGATTTCTGTCTCTTCCAGTCTCTTCCTTTATCACTTAATTTATTTACATGAATAGTGAATAAACACAAAAAAAAAAAAAAAAACAAGTATAATAATAAAAAACTAATCAGGATTTTTAAAATTATTGGACACTTTTCATATCTTAAATGTTTTACTAAATTAGATTGAATCCTCCCTTATATATATAGATATAATATATATAACTATCTAGACATTTATTTACTCATTTATTTATTTTAACATATATTTAAACATGTTCCAAAAAATAACTTTTTTATACAAATTTTATTTATTTTATTTTATTGTAAAAAACATTGTCAACTTAATTTAATAAAACATTTAAAACATGACAAATATCCAATAATTTTAAAAATCCTAATTTGTTTTTTCTATTATTCATTTAAAATTAAAAAGATTTACCAGGACATGTCTTCTTGATTAAAGGAGAATCAAATTCTTGCAGTCGGCAGATTGATGTAGAAGATTCATTTATAATCTTTCTTTGTATACCAGAAAGTAGTTGTTTTTTAATACAAGACATGTTTCTTGTCCTAAACCATACATGAGAAATAATTCTGATAAACAGAGTCGTCTATTTATATGATACTATTTATATGATTGGACAGTTTTACAGGATGTGAAACTCTTAATCTAGTTTTTTGCCTTGTAAGGAAAAGTCTCCCTGGAGACAAAAGAAAACATGATTATGTGACCTATAAGTGGGTATATGTATGTATATGTGATATTGTGTGTCTGCGTGTATCGATGTAATAATATGTATTGGTAAATATAATTTATATTTAATGTTAAATTAAGTTAATTTGATTAATGTCGAGAACAATTATGTATTCGATTGGTCAGACAATCAAGGATTCAGATTGGTTTAATGAAAGGACTTAGATTGACAGTAAAACAAATGATCATTCACAACAGAATTCAGAACTCCAACAATCTCTCCTTTGTAACAATGACCCTTATAACGCCTCGGGATTTTCAATATTTTCTGGAATGGGTCAAGACGCCAAGAAAGAAAAGATGAAAACAGGGCCAAAGACTGCAGACATTAACATGGAGACTGAGGAACGAAACATTGAAGACAATGACTGTAAACAGAAAAAAGTAAGAACTGGAAAAAATGGAACGTATTAATTCATTGTTTATGTCATCTAATTTTACCTTTTCTTTTCGAGGTAAGATTCAGTTCATTGGTTCAAGTTTATCATTTACCAGAATGTTCATTTGATGAAACTAGAAGTGGAATATGTTGGGAACAAATGGCAAGAGATCGCGTACGCTTTCGAAGAAGAATACAAGAAATTAACAAAGTGATTGAATACTGTTTAGAGTCAGAACATAGAGACAGAATTTGGAATAAAATAACAGTTTAAAATGTAATAGACTGACTTTGAGTCTCCCTCTTTTTTTCCACTCCCACATCCCCATCCTTTGACATTTTAAGAAAAAAAGAGGACTTTATTGATTACTGGGGTGTGGCTTAACACATACATACATTATATATATACAGAGGACAAACACTAAAACACATGGCACCAGAAAATGGAATTTATTAATTTTGAAGCTAGAGAAACAAATTCTACTACTGAAAATGAATACATTATCATCTCCGATACTGAAGAGGACAGAATAGATGAAACAGATGAATCTACACAAGTCTCAGAATATACAGAAAATGATGAAGATCGCAGATTTTGTTGTGATACAATAATATACGACGACGACAGTGAAGATGTTTTGGAACAGATGGAAAACACATTGAAAGACAGACAAAAGGACAAAAGAAGAAAAAAAAAAAAAATGTTTGTCATGACATTTTCATGTTCAAAAGACATTATAAGATTTGTATGTAAATACAATATAGATGACTTTACTTCAAGAATAAACGACATGAATTATATGTCCCATTAGAAATGGCTGCGACAAATAATTTGATTGAGAAGAAAGAATTTGATTTCTGTGAAGAAAAAATGATGAAACTGTCACATTTGTCAAAATTACAATGTCGTCTTCAAATCAATATTGATGCCATTGATGCAGTCTTGACAAAAGACCTTTGTCAATTTAAATTACATTTACCAGACGTGGACAATTTATTGACATTTTTACAATTGGACCGTGGAGAATGTTTTTTCGATTGTGACTAATTCCAACAGACTGAGTCGTTCGTATACATGTGTGATTTCATCATTGAAACAAAGTCGAAACATTTGTTAAAATGTATGAAACGTCTTTCAGAACAATTGGGTCTCTGTTATTTGGAACTTTAAACTGTTAAATGTAATGTGATTTGTAAAAAATGGAAATCCCTTTCTCTGTTTAATTGGAACTTACAAATTCTGGACTTTTATGAAAACTTCCAAGTCTGAGATGTATTATGTAGACAATGGAAAGTCCCTTTCCTTTGGGGGCTGAATGTTTCTAGTCATAAGAACATAAGAACATAAGAAAGTTTACAAACGAGAGGAGGCCATTCAGTCCATGTTGTTCGTTTGGTTGTTAATAGACTGGGAGTTGATTCCAGACCCTCACAATTCTCTGTGTAAAAAAATGCCTCCTATTTTCTGTCATTTGAAATTCAAGTAGAAGACCAATATTGAGAGAAGGGTTTAATGACTCACGATATGGACTTTCACAAAAAAGCAAGTATATTTGATCTATTTATTTTCTTTTGTATATAATTGATCTAAATTAGTTTTATTTTGGATTTAAGTAATGTGTCACAGTCATATATATGTAATCTTTGATAATATGATTTGGATTTATACAATGTGTCACAGTCATATATATGTAATCTTATAGGATTATTTTTTCTTATTACTTTCAGTATTTTTTGGATTTTTTTTTAAACTAAATTTTTGTAAATAGTTATTTATGTTTTATAAGACCTTTCTGTGTTTTACAATGTTTTCCTATGAAAAAAGTCTGGTAAAATATAGGGAATCATTATAAATTACAAAATGATAAAACAGGGTAATATTGTAAAATACAGAAACATTAGGACCACATTATAAACTTGTTGCCACATTATAAACTTGTTGTATATACATAGAAACATTTAAAGGAGTCATTAAAAATATATAAACATAGGGAAACATTGTAAAATACAGAAACATTAGGACCACATTATAAACTTGTTATATATACATAGAAACATGTAAAGGAGTCATTAAAAATATATTTTTATTTGAATGTTTTTGAATCTGTTTATCTGTGGACATTTCTTTTTTTTTCTGACAAAATTCAAGAATAAAAAATAAATGTATTCTAATGACCTTGAATCTATTTATTTGTGGACATTTCTTTTTTTTTTTTTTAAACAAAAAACCTAGTTAAAGTAAACTTTTTTTCTAATTCCATTGTGCCCTTTGACAAACTTTCCAAGTGTCTGATGTATTATTTCCAAGTGTCTGATGTATTATATACAAAATGGAAAGTCCCTTTCTGGTGGAAAATCCCTTTGAGATGGAAAGTACCTTTGGGGGCTGAATGTCTCTATATATAGTCATTTGAAATTCAACTAGAAGTAAGACCAACATTGAGAGAAGGGTTTAATGACTCACGATATGGACTTTCACAGAAAAGTAAGTATATTTGATCTATTTATATAATTGATAATATGATTTGGATTTATACAATGTGTCATAGTCATATATATGTAATCTTATAGGATTATTTTTTCTTATTACCTTCAGTATTTTTGGATTTTTTTTAAACTAAATTTTTGTAATCATTTATTTATGAAAAGTCTGGTAAAATATAGGGAATCATTATAAATTACAGAAATGATAAAACATAGGGAAATATTGTAAAATACAGAAACATTAGGACCACATTATAAACTTGTTGCCACATTATAAACTTGTTGTATATACATAGAAACATTTAAAGGAGTCATTAAAAATATATAAACATAGGGAAACATTGTAAAATACAGAAACATTAGGACCACATTATAAACTTGTTATTGATGCCATTGAGTCAGTCTTGACAAAAGACCTTTTACAATTTAAATTGCATTTACCAGGCATGGACAAAGTCCCTTTGGCGGTGGAAAATCCCTTTGGGGGCTGAATATATAATGGAAATTCCCTTTCTGTTTAATTGGAACTTTAAAATTCTGGTTTTTATGAAAATTTCCAAGTGTCTGATGTTGATAATGGAAAGTCCCTTTGTGGGTGGAACGTCTATTTTGTCACTATATAGTCATTTGAAACCCAACTAGAAGACCGACATTGAGAGAGGTGTCTGATGAGTCAAGATATGGACCTTCACAAAAAAACAAGTATGTTTGATCTATTTATTTTCTTTTGTATGAATATAATTTGTTTTTATTACTTTAAAAACAGTGTTCATATTTCTTTTTTTTAAACTAAAAGACTTTTATAGGTCTGATTATCATATATTATAATTGTTTCATTCAATAAATATTTATCGTTTAACAGACTGTTGTATGTTTTACAATGTATTTAATCAGACTGGTCTGTTTTATCATTTTTCTTTGTTTTATCAGACCTCTCTGTCTTTTAATGTATTTTGTTATATTGTTTGTTTTTGTTTGTCTTATAATAGTCCTGTTCCTGGTTTTGGGCCTCCTCCATTCTGCCTCTTCAAATATGGGTCCATATTTTTTGCACATATTGAGGGGGAAACGACCCTTCCCTGTCCTGCCCCGACGCTGATGGGAATTCCTTTGGAAAGTCTTTACATTTCCTGGAGACTGGACGACAGAGTAATATTTGAATTTGAAGGACAGACTGGAAAACAAATTTCTCTGAGGAAAGAAAAACGGAACTGATCAAGAAAGACGGTGACTTTTCGCCTCGTTCTTCACAAAGTCACACTTGCAGACAAGGGTACATATGAGTGTTACATCAAACAAGGAAACAAGGCCCAGAACTGGTTTAAAAAAATCATATTGAGTGTTTCAGACTTTCCTGCGACCATCCCCACAGTCTTTTCTACGACAAATCGCACAAACATTACCACAGACTTTTCTACGACAAACCGCACAGGAACACGATTAAAACCAGAAAACGTGGAAAGAGTCATACTGAATGGGACCATTATTGGAATTGTAATATTTATAATTGTCATTGTAGTAGGTAGTATATTTTTATATAAGAAAATAATAAAGTAAACCAAAATGCATATCATTCTTTTAACTGTGTTGTATTTTGTATGATTTTTTCTGTTGCCTGTCTGATTAAGACACTTGTAGAATGGATATGGAAGGTGGACAATGACAATGGTATATTTTTATATTTTTATGTAACAAAATAATAAAGTAAACCAAAATGCATATCATTCTTTTAACTGTGTTGTATTTTGTATGATTTTTTCTGTTGCCTGTCTGTTTAAGACAGTTGCAGAATGGGTATGGAAGGTACACAATGCCATTGAGTAACAGTGTCTGTAAAGACAGTTTTGGCCATCCCAGACTATCAGTACTATAATCGCATATAGTTGTCCGGTATGCTCCAAAGACGGTGTTGCGGTATACCAGACTGCCCACGGACACCGTAGCACCGTCATTCGGCTGTCCGGACAGCTGTAACACGGCATTAGAGGCTCTTCACAGACAGCCCAGACACCCCTAAAAATGCCAAAAAGGGCTGTCTACCCTAACCCTAACCCTAACCCTAACCCTAACCCTAACCCTAACCCTAACCCTAACCCTAACCCTAACCCTAACCCTAACCCTAACCCTAACCCTAACCCTAACCCTAACCCTAACCCTAACCCTAACCCTAACCCTAACCCTAACCCTAACCTTAACCCTAACCCTAACCCTAACCCTAAACCAGAGTCACACCTTTGATGGGGCACAGCTGAGCTGCGTGCCTGCAACGGAGAATGGGAGAGCTTGGGGTGGGACTGCACTTGCATCCCAGCCGGATGCTGGGCTTTGGGATGCTCCATCCTTTCACCAGCCATGGATGCGCCCAGGGCAGGGGAATGGATGCCTGGGACACAAGCCCAGTGGGAGTGCATAGCTAGGAACATGCGACCAATGAAAAACAGCCAAGGTTTTGAGTCTAAAGCACTTTATTAAAATCAGACAGATCATGAGACGGTGTGCATTTAAACAGGTGTCCTCTGTGGAGGCAGAGTGAGCGACCAGGGGCGGCAGGCTGTCGGTAAGCTCCAGGCTCTCCCCGATGAGGCGTCTTGCTCGTTGGTGGTCAGCCGGGGCTTGGTCATGGACGTAGAAGCTCTCCTGTGTTCTCAGGCTGTGCGCCATGTGTCTCGAAACTGCAGTTTTGTTAACTTCGTTATGAGTTGCCCAAGTCTAGGGAGTAAAGAAAAATGAGTCAGGTTAGTGAAGTTGCCTTTACCTGCTGCAAACACCACTGGGCAGTGGTCAAGTCCTTCTTACATAGGTGACCACCGCAGAGCGAATCATGCCTGTGGTAATGTCGTCTCCCAGCCCCCAGTACTTCCAAGCTTTCCAAATGGCTCTTCCGATCTTCTTGATAGGGTTGCCCTTGTTGGTAAAGAAAAACGTGGTTGGTTTGTAGCTGTATCCCGGGAGTTTGTGTCTCATTGCGGCATACCGCAAGAGCCATTGATGCTCCAGGGTGCTCACCACCAACACCGCTTTCCCGAAGGTCCCTGCCGTTTTGTGGTTACTCACCTGTTGGGAGGGGGTAAAGAAAAGGAGACATTATAAAAAAAGGTCCCACTGTATTGTATATCAAAATAGAGAGCTGAAATACACACACATATATATATATATATATATATATATAATTTAACCCCCAATGTCATACTTATTTTACACCAGTAGATAGCAGCAGCCCCCAAGAAGTGTAGTCGACAAACATTAAAATTGTTACGCACGCTGATGTGGAACTCCCCCGTGTAGGCTTTGGCACCGTCAAAGTCAAGCAGACTCATATTCACGACCCCCACGATGACCATTGTGCAACAACAGCCTCCCGACAGAAGGCCGACCAGGGTGCAGGCGTTGGAAGGTGCCGACTCGCAGAGATCTGTAAAGACAAGGGGAGCAGGCAGTCAGCTGTGAGCGCCCAGACGACAGGCGAGTACGTGTGCATTGCAAGGCTTACCAAGTAGTTCAGGTATCGCCGTCTCGCATTGCTGGTTAAAGCACTGGAGCTTGTTTTTAGGGATGAGCCGCTCTGCGAAACAGACATGAATGCACACATGAGCCGATACTATAAAAACACACAAAAAGACGAACAACAAGAACACCGCAGAAATACCTTGCCCATGGTCTTGTACCAATTTGACGGTGCAGCGAGAGTTGTTTTTTCCCTGCTTTCTGAACGATTTGAGGAGGAACATTAACGAGCGTATGTTCCGTTCAGAAAGTTTTACGTGGCTTAAGTCAGCCTCATGCAGGTACCGCAGGAAAGAAAGTACGTCCTGTAGGTAACTGTGGACCGTGGTAGGTTTCAATCCTGATCTCATCAACTCATCGAACCACCTGTAATGAAAGAAGGACATGGGACGTTCAGTGGTTTGTCTAAACAGACGGGGTCGATGGAGCTTGTACTTTACGAGTATTACTCACGACTGGCTCCGTGAGGCGTGGCGCAAGAACCGCAAGTCGTTCCTGACTGGCCCCTCTGCTAACCTGGCCATGTGTTGCAAGAATAGTCGGATATGCTGAACCGCCTTGTTTCGGTTGTCCCGGCCCTTTGCAGTGGGTAGCGGTCCTGACAGAAACGCCGGTACAGCTGAAGCGCTTTGGCTGAAAGGCACAGGAAAATAAAAACGGGTTACACACACACACACACACACACACATACAGAGTCTGAACTCACGGGTCACGGTGGCTTCTTGGCTGGGGCTTGAAGGTCCATGCTCTGTATAGGAGGAGGAGGAGGAGGAGGAGGAGGAGGAGGAATCATCATCATCTTCAGATGTCGAGGACGGCGACAGGTATGTGCCGCAACAAGATGTGCTACTCTCTGGGCGCACTGAGCCAGTCCCAGTAGCTGCCGAGGTGTCCTCTGTGGCTCAGAGGCTGTCGTCGCAGCCCTGTGACAGTCGGCAGCGTTTTTGTACATGCTGGCTCCCTTCCCGAGGGCATTAAAGTCAGCGGGAGCCGACTCTTGGTTAACACCCGGTCTGAACTGAGAGTATGCGCAGGGGTCGACTTATGTCTTTCCTCCGCCTCCTGCATCCAATTATCAGTGACATTGCTTGTGGACCTTCGGGTCAACTGTAGCTTTAGCCTTGGACATGAGTGCAGCATACCTGGGTTGACTATCTGAATATCGTGAATCCTGTGCAAGTGTCGATCCAGTGGGGCAATATTTCTGGCAGGCAGCCCTCCAATGGACAATTTAACTTTACGGGTGTTCTATAAAAAGGAAAAAAAAAAAAAAAAAAAAAAAACACTCAATTAAAAACACAAAATCTAACTTAAAAAAATAAATTAAGAAATAAACGTAAAAGGTATTTAACAAACAGAAAGAAAGTTACAACACATTAACACGCTTTACTTATTTTAGTGGTATGCTGGCGAACAGAGCAGTTTTTTTCCGTGTCCATCACTGTCTCAGGCTCTAGCCTGATGAAAGAGTAAATGACTGTCTGACGATCCGGCTTTATATCCTTATGGAGCAGTACACTGTTAATTGGACACGACCATTTTCCAGTGCTTGCTTAATTAGAAGTTGGACGGGATTAAGCAGTTTTGCGGCCAACAAGGAGGCTGGTTTTTCTGCTGGCCGTGGGATCAGACTAAATAGCAGAGAATTAAGCTGACCCCAGTGTTTTGAGTACGATTCTGGAATTCAGCTTTTGCAACCACGGGAGCTGCACGGCGGTTAGCCTATGGGGTGTCCCTGGAGCTTTGGCAGATTCATTAAAAAAGAATGCACGCCCTGGTTCCCCCGGAAAACGGCTACAGGGTCCGGGAGGCGGGAGCAGATCCCGGGTGGAACCCAAGCTGGGGCAGGTAGCAGAGGCCTGGGTGTTCGGGAGCTGTCCCCTGGGCTTAAATGGAACCAAGCTGTTGCAGTGGTAGCAGAGGCGGGCTGGAGTTGGAAGAGGCGTGAACCCATGCAAGCCCCCCGGGAGCTGCACGGCGGAACAGCCATGAATTCATGAATGCACGCCCCTGTTCCCCCGGTGCACGAGTGTTTTGAGGCCGGGCTGGAGTTCCGCTTTTTTGGCCATTGAACCCCGCACAAGGGCTGCGGAGAGCAGCTAGAAGCAGCCCCGAGGTTAGCGAAATAGCATTGCTCAATGAATCCTGGCTTTGTGGTTGCCGAGGCCACGTTGAAAAAATCGTGACAGTGGGACCTGGTCGCATGTGTTTTGCAACATGACCAGAGTCCCCGTCCCCTTTGAAGTGGCGGAGGCGGGCTGGGCCAGCGGGAGGGACTTAGATTGACAGCTATTTTCAGATTCGGGCGGGAAGGCAGCAGGAGGCTCCATTCACGTGTTTCGTGCGATCCCCGCTGACCGAAGGTGCCATTTAAATGGCCCAGGCAGTCGGAAAATTAGTCTCTTTCAGCATTCAGGGGCCTGACCTCTAACATTCCCGGGAGGGGAGTGTAAGGCGGACCCGCCTACTGGGGGAAAAAAATACCTGCACGCCCCCGGGTGCACGAGTGGACTGAGGACGGGCTGGAGAAACGCGGGTCGGCGTGAACCCCTGTATCCCCCCCGGGTAGCACGGGCGGAACAGCCATGAATTTGAAATGACCAATTCCGTCCCGGTGCAGACTCTGGTGATTTGAAAAAGGGCTGGAGTTCCGCGAGGTCGGGCGTGGAACCCCTGCAATCGCCCCCCCCGGGAGCTGCAATGTACTGAACAGCATTTTTTTCTTGAAATGCGATGAACGCCCCCCTCCCCTCGGTGCGAGTTTAGCGGGCTGAGGCCGGGCTGAGTTAGGGCGCCTTTCGGGCGGGAACCCCTGTTTGCCATGGGAGCTGCCACGGCGGAACAGCCTGGACCATGAAAAAAATCCCCCTGCCCCCGGGTGGCACGTGTTATTGAGGACGGGCTGGAGTTCCGCGAGGTCGGCGTGAACCCTGCTCGCCCCCGGGGGCTGCACGCGGAACAGCCATGAATTCATGAAATGCACGTCCCCGTTCCCCGGGTGCACGAGTGTACTGAGGCCGGGCTGGAGTTCCGAGGTCGGCGTGAACCCCTGCACAGTTTTTGCGGAGACCCTTACAAGCAGGACGACAGCGATGCCCGCTTATTTGGCTTGCCTTCCGCCCGCCCGTTCGGGACTCTGGTTTTTTTTTGCAACATGACCAGAGTCCCGGGCTGAAGTGGCGGATAGCCGCCGGCCAAGGTACGGCAGGGAAGGACAGCAGGACTCCCAGCTACAAAACAAGACCTCGGGCGGGAAGGCAGCAGGAGGCTCCATTCAAACCAAGTCACCGCTTTCCCCGTTCCCGAGCGGTGCTAAGGCCGACCCGTTGCTGGGGCGCTGCACGTCCCCAGGCAGTGGGAGAGCTGGAGTTCAGGAGAGGGTGAACCCCTGCTAACTTGCCCACGGGGGGAGCTGAATTCATGAAAACGTTTTGGGATGACCATCCTGCTTTCAAAAAAAATACCCCTGCACGCCCCCCGGTGAACAGCCATAGTGTTATGAGGACGGGCTGGAGTTCGGGCTGGAGCTGGTCGGGCGTGAACCCCTCGCTCGGGGGGAGCTGCACGGCGGAACCCCCGGGAGCTGCCCGTTTGGGGCGGAACAGCCATGAATTCATGAAATGCACGTCCCCTGTTCCCCGGGTGCACGGTGTGTACTGAGGCCGGGCTGGAGTTCCGCGTGAGGTCGGCGTGAACCCCTGCACAAGCCCCCTCCCGGAGACCCGTTAGAAGCAGCCGTGTCCCCAGCGGGCTGGCCGAGAACAGGAGGCCGTGGCCCTGGCTGCCTTCCGCCCCCCCCGTCAGACGGGACTCTGGTCATGTGTTTTGCAACATGACCAGAGTCCCGTCCGCCTTGAAGTGGCGGATAGCTGCGAAGCCACGGCGGGAGGGACTTAAATTCAGCTATTTTCAGACTCGGGCGGGAAGGCAGCAGGAGGCTCCATTCACGGCTAACTCCCCGCGATCCCCGCTGACCCGGTCGGTGCCGTTTTAGCGCTCCAGGCAGTCGGATACTTTAGCGCCTCAGCAGCGGGGCGACGAACCTCTAACATTCCCCGGGAGCTGCCCGGTGTAAGGCGGGACCCGTCTGCTGGGGAAAAATACCGCCCGTCCCCCGGTGCACGAGTGTTATGAGGACGGGCTGGAGTTCCGCTGAGGTCGGCGTGAACCCCTGCTCGCCCCCCGGGAGCTGCACGGCGGAACAGCCATGAATTCATGAAATGCACGCCCCGTTCCCCGGGTGCACGAGTGTACTGAGGCCGGGCTGGAGTTCGCGAGGTCGGCGTGAACCCCTGCCGTCCCCCCCCCGGGAGCTGCACGGCGGAACAGCCATGAATTCATGAAATGCACGTCCCCCGTTCCCCGGGTGCACGAGTGTACTGAGGCCGGGCTGGAGTTCCGCGAGGTCGGCGTGAACCCCTGCTCGTCCCCCCCGGGGAGCTGCACGGCGGAACAGCGATGAATTCATGAAATGCACGTCCCCCGTTCCCCCGGGTGCACGAGTGTACTGAGGCCGGGCTGGAGTTCCGCGAGGTCGGGCGTGAACCCTGCTCGTCCCCCCGGGAGCTGCACGGGAACAGCCATGAATTCATGAAATGCACGTCCCCTGTTCCCCGGGTGCACGAGTGTACTGAGGCCGGGCTGGAGTTCCGCGAGGTCGGCGTGAACCCCTGCTCGTCCCCCCCCCGGGAGCTGCACGGCGGAACAGCGATGAATTCATGAAATGCACGTCCCCGTTCCCCCGGGTGCACGAGTGTACTGAGGCCGGGCTGGAGTTCCGCGGTCGGGCGTGAACCCCTGCACAAGGGCTGCGGAGACCCGTTAGAAGCAGCCCCGAGGTTGAGCGAAAATAGCGAACCCCTGCACAAGTGCGGCTTTCGCCGCCGTGGTTGCCTGCCTTCCGCCACGTCCCGTCAGACGGGACTCTGGTCATGTGTTTTGCAACATGACCAGAGTCCCGTCCGTCTTGAAGTGGCGGATAGCTGCCGAAGCCACGGCGGGGAGGGACTTAATTCCCAGCTATTTTCAGACTCGGCGGGAAGGCAGCAGGAGGCTCCATTCACGGCTAACTCCCCGCGATCCCCGCTGACCGATCGGTGCCGGTTTAGCGCCCAGGCAGTCGGATACTTTAGCGCAGCAGCAGGGGGGCGACCTCTAACATTCCCCGGGAGCTGCCCGAGTGTAAGGCCGGGACCCGCCTGCTGGGGAAAAAATACCTGCACGCCCCCCGGTGCAGTTTGGGTGTTATGAGGTCCGGCTGGAGTTCCGCTGGGTCGGCGTGGAACTTGCGTGCTCGTCCCCCGGGAGCTGCACTGGCGGAACAGCCATGAATTCATGAAATGAACAGCCACGCCCCCGTTCCCCGGTGCACGAGTGTACTGAGGCGGGCTGGAGTTCCCCGCGAGGTCGGCGTGAACCCCTGCTCGTCCCCCGGGAGCTGCACGGCGGAACAGCCATGAATTCATGAAATGCACCCCGCTTCCCGGGTGCACGGAGTGTACTGAGGCCGGGCTGGAGTTCCGCCGAGGTCGGGCGTGAACCCCTGCTTGAACCCCCCGGGGAGCTGCACGGCGGAACAGCGATGAATTCATGAAATGCACGCCCCGTTCCCCGGGTGCACTGGAGTGTACTGAGGCCGGGCTGGAGTTCCGCTATTTCGAGGTCGGGCGGAACCCCTGCTGCCCCCCCCGGGAGCTGCACGGCGGAACAGCCATGAATCATGAAATGCACGCCCCCTGCCCCCGGTGCACGAGTGTACTGAGGCCGGGCTGGAGTTCCGCGAGGTCGGCGTGAACCCTGCTGCGCCCCCGGGGAGCTGCACGGCGGAACAGCCATGAATTCATGAAATGCACGTCCCCCGTTCCCCCGGGTGCACGAGTGTACTGAGGCCGGGCTGGAGTTCCGCGAGGT
>JAHFZB010000908.1:0-22429 GCA_036884735.1 Huso huso
TGGCCATGTCACAAAATGCTGCACCTGGCCATGTCACAAAATGCATGCCCATGGCCATGTCCGAAATGCATGCCCGTGGCCATGTCCGCGAAATGCATGCCTGTTTACCATGTCGCGGAAATGTTGCCTGTGGCCATATCACAAAATGCTGCCGTGGTCATGTCATGAAATGCATGCCCGTGGCCATGTCATGGAATGCATACATTGGCAATGTCACCCGGAATGCATCACCGATGTCCATGTCACAGAATGTACGGCGGGTTAGCAACACGGAATGCATGCAGCCATGGCCATGTTTCAATGAAATGCATGCCCGCGGTCATGTCACCGGAATGGATGCCCGCGGCCATGTCACGAATGCATGCCCGTACATGCTCACGAATGCATGCTCGTATCCATGTCAATGGAAATGCATGCCGCGGGTCATGTCACAAAATGCTGGCGCCTGGCCATGGTATCTAAATGCATGCCCATGGCCATAGCAGGAAATGCATGCCAGTGGCCATGTCACGAAATGCATTCCAGTGGCCATGTCACGAATGCTGCCTGGCCATGTCTTCAAAATACTGCCCTCGCGGGTCATGTCACGAAATGTACGCCCGCGGGTTACGTCACGAATGCATGCCCAAGGGCCATATGTCACAAAAAATGCATGCCTGTAATATGTCACAGAATGCATACCCGCGGGTCATGCTCAATGGAATGCATGCCATTGGCCATGTCAAGAATTGCATTCTCGTGGCCATATCACAACACTGTGCCTGTAATGTCACGAATGCATGCCTTGACCATAACAATAATGTTACCCATGGCTATTTCCACGAAATGCAACCAGTGGGCCATGTCAATGAATGCCGCCCATAGCCATAGTCACAAAAATCGCCGCCCGTAATATTTCAATAAAATGCCGTCCAGTTGCCATGTCACAAACTGCTGTCTGTGGCAAAGTCACGGAATGCTGCCCGTAATATGTTATTAAATGCAGCCCGTGGTCACGTTGCATGGAACGATGTTCATAATATGTCATGAATAACGATGCGTCTGCGGGCCATGTCATCGGAATGCATGCCCGCACAATACGGAATGCATGTCCGCGGGCTATGTCACGAAATACTGCCCGTGGCCATGTCATGAAATACGCCCGCGGCCATGTAACGGAATGCCGCAAGTGGCAAAGTCACAAAATGCCCGCGGGCCATGTCACCTAAATGCTTCCCCGTGGGCTATGCGTTACTTAAATGCTACCCCTGGTCATATGTCACTTAAACGCATGCCCGTACATGTCACTTAAATGCTGCCTCGCGGGTCATGTTACGAATGTTGCCCATATTATTTTCAATGCAATGCATGACCGCAGTTTCATGTTAATGTAAATGCTTCCCGTGGTCATATTATGAAATGCATGCCCGTGACTATGTAATGAAATGAATGTCCGTAATATGTTTCACGGAATGCATGCCCGGGCTATGTCACAGAAATGAATGTCCGTGGGCCATCACGAATGCATGCCCGTGGGCTACGTCATGAAATGCCGCCTCTGGTCAAGTAACTTAAATGCTGCTCGTAATATGTCACGAATTGCTGCCCGTGGTCACAGCTAATAAATGCTGCCTGTGGTCATGTTACTTAATGCCGATCGTGATCATGGTACGAAAATGCCGCCCATGGTCATATTACAAATGCATGCCCTGGTCATGTAATGAAATGTTGCCCATGGGCTGGCGTCACGAAATGCATGCCTATGGTCATGTTACAAAATGAATGCCCGTGGTCAATTGGATGAAAATGCATGCCCATGGTCATGTTACTAAAATGCTATGGTCATAAACATTAAATAATGCCCATGGTCATGTTACAAATGCCGCCTATGGTCATGGTCGAAATGCCGTCGATGGTCATGTTACTAAATGCTTTTTATGGTCATGTTACAAAATGCCGCCCGTGGTCATGTGGATGAAATCCTGCCTGTGGTCATGTTACTAAATGCTGCCCCTGGTCAACAAGCATAAAATGCCCATGGTCAATGTTACAAAATGCTGCCTATGGTCATCTTTACTAAATGCAGCCCATGGTCATGTTACTTAAATGCTGCCCTGGTCATGTGCCACGTAAATTCTGCCCATGGTCAAGGTAACGAAATTTCTGCCTTATGGCAATGTTACAAAATTCTGCCTGTGGTCATGTCATTAAATGTGCTCATGGTCATGTTACTAAATGCATGTCTATGGTCATGTTATGAAATGCATGCCCATGGGCAAGGCGTTACGACATGCCGCCTATGGCCATGTTACGAAAATGCATACCGGTCATGTTACAAAATACCGTCCATTGTCATGTTCACGGAATGAATGCCCTTGCGGTCAATGTTATTTAATGCCCGCCCATGTCACAAAATGCATGCCCGTGGTCATGTTACAAAATGGATGCCCATGGTGATCGTCATTTAAATGCATGCCCTGGTCATGTTACGGAATGCATGCCAGTGGTCATTTCACGAAATGCTGCCTGTGGTCATGGGCAAAATGCAGCCCATGTCACAAAACGCGCGCCCCTGGCCATGGCACGGGAAATGCATGCCCATGGTCATGTCATGAAATGCATGCCTATGGTCATGTCAAAAAATGTATTCCAGTACATGTCACGAAATGCTGCCCATGGCTATATCTCAAAATGCCGCCTATGGTCATGTCACGAAATGCATGCCCATGGTATTTCACGGAATGCATGCCCGTGGTAACGTCACAAAAATGCATGATTATGGCCATGTCACAGAATGTATGTCCGTGGTCATGTCATTTAAATGCCGCTTATGGCCATGTCAAGAAATGCTGCCGGGAGAATGTAACGGATTGCTGTGCATTGCAATGTTCACGAATGAATGCCTATGGTCATGTCACACTAAATGCCGCCCGTGGCCATTTCATTAAATGCATGCCCGTACATGTCACAAAATGCTGCCCATGGTCATGTTACGAAATGCTGCCTGTGGTCACATTGTGAAATGCATGCCCGCGGGTTATGTCACAAAATGTGCGTGTGGCATAGTCACGAAAATGCATGCCTGTAAATGCTGAACCAATGTCCCCTGTCTATGTCACAAAATGCATGCCCGTGGCTATGTCACAAAATGAATGCCTGTGGGCCATGTGACACTAAATAGTGCCCATGGCCATGTCATAAATGCTGCCCATGGTCGTTACGAAATGCTGCAGTCATGTTACGAATGCTGCCCTGGCTATGTTACAAAATGCTGCCCATGGTTATGTTACTAAATTCAGCCTGTGGTCATGTATACAAAATGTTGCCCATGGTCATGTTACAAAATTCAGCCCCCGTCATGTTACAAAATGTTGCCCATGGTCATGTTACTAAATTGCATGTCCATGGTCATGTTACAAATGCTGCCTATGGTCATGTCACGAATGCATGCCCGTGGCCATGTCACAAAATGCATGCCCGTGGCAATGTCACGAAATGAATGCCCGTGGTAATGTCACAACATGCTACCCGTGGTCATGTCACAAAATGCTGCCCGGGTCATTTCACGGAAAATGTATGCCCATGACCATGTCACCAAATGCATGCCCTGGTCATGTTCACGGAATGCATGCCCGTGGCTGTCACGGAATGCATGTCTGTGGGCTATGTTACAAAATGTTGCCCATGGCTATGTCATGAAATGCTGCACCTGGTCATGTACACAAAAATGCATGCCCATGGTCACGTTTTCACGAAATGCTGACCATGGCCATGTTACAAAAATGCCCCGCCTGGCCATGTGCCACTAAATGCATGCCCGTGGTCATGTTACTAAATGCCGCCTGTGGTCATAAAACATGAGGTCGCATGCCCATGGTCATGTTAATGAAATGCTGTATGGTAATTGTTACTAAATGCATGCCCATGGCCATATGTTATTTAAATGCTGTCCATGGTCATGTTACAAATGCTGCCTATGGTCATAAACATTAAATGCTGCCACCATGGTCATGTTATTAAATGCTGTCCATTGTCATGTTATGAAATGCCGCCCGTGGTCACGTTACGAAATGCCGCCCATGGTCAAGATTTTAATGTGCTGCCCGTGGTCATGCGGCGAAATGCTGCCCATGGTCATGTACAAAATGCTGCCCGGGCATGTCGGGAATGCTGCCCGTGGCAATGTCAATGAAATGCCGCCTATGGTCATGTTCACAAATGCTGCCAGTGGGTCATGTGGACAAAATGCTGCCCATGGTCATGGGTAAATGCCGCCGTATGCACGAAAACATGGTCATGTTACGTCAATGTAAATGCATGCCGGTCATGTTACAAAATGCCGTGCATATGGTCATGTCATGAAATGCATGCCGGCGGTTATGTCACTAAATGCTCCCCATGGCAATGTCACAAATGCATGCGTGTGTCCATGTCACAGAATGCATGCCCGGGCCATGTCACCGAATGCATGCCCATGGTTATGTCACGGAATGCATGCCATGGCATGGGTCATGTCACCTAGAAATTGGATGCCCGCGTCTATGTCAAAAAAGGAATGCATGCTCGGGAAAGAGTCAAAGAAGAGCAACCAGAATTATCCATGTCAAAAAAGGCATGCTCCAGACAGGCTAAAAGAATTGAATCCCGGTCTTGAACAATGCATGCCTATGGCCATGTTGATTCAAAATGCATGCTAAGTGGTATAGTCACGAAATGCATGCCGGGACAAAAGAAAAATGACCAGGGGCATAAAATGTTAGATAAAGGGGCATTAAGAACAGAAAATTACAAAACACAGAGAATGTGGAGGGTTCGAAAACTCCCAGGAATCATGTTGCCCTGAAAAATGCCGCATTCTAGGTCATGTTGATGAAATGCTGGCCCGTGGTCATGTTAACAAATGCAGCCCGTGGTCATAACACGTAAATGCATGTCCTGGCCATGTCATGGAATGCATACCCGCGGGCAATGTCACGGAATGCATGCCCGGACATGTCACGAAATGCTGCCTATGGACATGTCAAAATTCTGCCCGTGGTCATGTGGACGGAATGCATGCCCATGGTCATGTTACGAAATGAATGCCTATGGTCATGCCACGAATGCATGCCCGGTCATGTTACGAAATGCATGCCTATGACCATGTTAATTAAATGCATGATTATGGTTATGTTAATAAATGCTATGCCCATGGGTCATGTCACAAAAATGCATGCCTATGGTCATGTTACTTAAATGTCGATAGTCATGTCATTAAATGCATGTCAGTGGCCATGTTAATGAATGCTGCCAGTGGTCATGCCACGGAATGCATGCCCGTGGTCAACGTCACGAATGCTGCCCATGGTCACGTCAATAAATGCTGCCTTATGGTCATGTTACAAAATTCTGCCCGTGGTCATGTTAACAAATGCTGCCCGTGGTCATGTTACTTAAATGTTGCCCATGGTCACGTCACGGAATGCATGCCCGTGGTCATGTTAATGAAGTGCTGCCCGTGTCCATGTCATGCAATGCTGCCCGTGGCAATGTCACGGAATGCATGCCCATGGTCATGTCACGGAATGCATGCCAGTGGTCATGTCACAAAATGCGTTGCCCATGGTCACGTAACAAAATGCCCATGGTCATGTTACGAAATGCTGCCCATGGCCATATGAAAAATGTTGCCCATGGTCATCTTTACTAAATGCTGCCTATGGTCATTTTACTAAATTCTGCCCATGGTCTTGTTACAAAATGTTGCCCATGGTCATGTTACAAAATGCTGCCCGTGGCCATGTTACGAATTCTGCCTGTGGTCATGTCTTGAAATGCTGCCCGTGGTCATGTCAAAAATGCATGCCTGTGACCATGTTACGAAATGCTGCCCGTGTCCATGTCATGAAATGCATGCCTATGGCCATGTCACGAATGTATGCCCTGCCCATGTCTGAAATGCTGCCGTGGCCATGTTACAAAATGCTGCCTGTGGTCATGTTACCTAAATGCTGCCCGTGGTCATTTTACAAAATGCTGCCCGTGGTCATGTTACAAAAATGCTGTGCCTGGTCATGTTACGTAAATGCTGCCCATGGTGATGTTATGAAATGCTGCCTGTGGTCATGTTACGAAAATGCCGCCCGTGGTCATTTCAAAATGCTGCCTGTGGTCATCTTCATAAATGCTGCCCCTGGTCACGTTACGAAATGCTGCCCATGGTCATGTTATGAAATGCTGCCTATGGTCATGTTCACTTAAATGCTGCCTATGGTCACGTTACGAAATGCTGCCCGTGGTCATGTTACGAAATTCTGCCCATGGTCGTTACAAAATGCCGCCCGTCACGTTATGAAATACATGCCCGTGGCCATGTCACGAATGCATGCCCATGGCCGTCGTCACGGAATGAATGCCCGTGGCCATGTCACGGAATGCATGCCCGTGGCTACGTCACGAAATGCTGTAAGTATTGTGTTAAAATGCATGCCCATGGCCATGTCACGAAATGCATGCCGTGGTCATGTCACATAAAATGTTGCCCGTGGCCATGTCACAAAATGTTGCCCGTGGTCATATGTCACGAATGCATGTCCATGGCCATGTCACGGAATGCATACCCGTGGCAATGTCACGGAATGCATGCCCGTGGCCATGTCACGAATTGCCGCCTATGGCCATGTTACTAAATGCTGCCTGTGGTCACATCACAAATGCCGCCCCTGGTCACGTTATTTAAATGCTGCCCGTGGTCACGTCATATTTAAATGCTGCCTGTGGTCATGTTACGAATTGCCGTCCATGGTCATTTTACCTAAATGCTGCTCGTGGTCATGTTACGAATGCTGTTCTGGTCACGTTTAAATGCATGACCATGGGCATGTTATGAAAATGCTTCCTATGGTCATGTTACGAAATGCTGCCCGTGATCACGTTACTTAAATGCTGCCCGCGGGTCAACATTATAAAATTCTGCCCATGGTCACGTTATGAAATGCATACCTGTGGCTATGTCACGGAATGCATGCCCGTGGCAATGTCACGGAATGCATGCCCGCTGGTCATGTCATGAAATGCATGCAGTGGTCATGTCAAAAATGCTGCACCTGGCCATGTCACAAAATGCATGCCCATGGCCATGTCACGAAATGCATGCCCGTGGCCATGTCACGAAATGCATGCCAGTGGCCATGTCACGAAATGCTGCCCTGGTCATATCACAAAATGTTGCCAGTGGTCATGTCATGAAATGCATGCCCATGGCCATACCATGGAATGCATCCCGTGGCAATGTCACGGAATGCATGCCCTTGTCCATGTCACGGAATGCATGCCCGTGGACACGAATTGCATGCCTGTGGACATGGATGAAATGCTGCCCTGGCTAATGTCACGAAATGCATACCCGTGGCCATGTCAATGAAATGCCATTCCATTGTCGTTCGAAAATGCATTTTCATGGTCATGTCATGAAATGCCGTCGCCGGCATGTCACTAAATGCATGCCATTGGCCATGTCACGAAATGCCGCCTGTGGTCATGTCACTTAAATGCTGCCCGTGGCTATGTCACCTAATGCTGCTTCCGTGGTCATTTTATGAAATGCTGCCCATGGCCATGTGAAGAAATGCTGCCTGTGGCCACGGTAACGAAATGCCGCCTATGGTCATGTTATGGAATGCATGCCCATGGTCATGTTACTAAATGCCGTTCATGGATAATGTTACTAAATGCTGCCCGTGGTCATGTTACTGAATGCTGCCCATGGTCATGAGACTAAATGCATGCCAGTGGTCGTGTTATTAAATGCTGCCCTGGCCATATTATGAAATGCTGCCCATGGTCATGTTACTAAATGCCGCCCATGGTCATGTTACAAAATGCTTCCAGTGGTCATGTCACGAAATGCATGCCCATGGTCATGTCACTAAATGCCGCCTATGGTCATGTCATTAAATGCATGCCCGTGGTCATCGTCACGAATGCTGCCCGTGGTCATACTGCGAAATGCTGCCTAAGGTCATGTCACAAAATGCATGCCCTTGGCCATGTCACGAAAATGCATGCCCGCGGGCCATGTCACGAAATGCATGCCCGTGGCAATGTCACGAAATGCATGCCCGTGCTCCATGTCATGAATGCCTTCCTGTGGCCATGTCACGAATGCTGCCCTGGGCTATAAAACGAATGCATGGTCATGTTACAATGAATGCTGCCCATGGTCATGTTATGAAAATGCTGTGGTCACAATTTATGAAATACCGCCCATGGTCATGTTACTAAATTCTGCCCATGGTTATGTTAATAATACAGCCCATGGTCTTGTTACATAAAATGGTAATATGGCAAATTCATGCCCATGGTCATGTCAATAAATGAATGCCCGTGGTCATGTCACGAAATGCATGCCCATCGCGTTACTAAATGATGACTCTGGTCATGTTACTTAAATGCGTTCGCGGGTCATGTCATGAAATGCATGCCCTTGGGCATGTTACGAAATGCATGCCAGTGGTCATGTGATGAAATTCATGCCCATGGCCATGTCAAGAATGAATGCCTATGGCAATTTCACGAAATGCATGCCCAAAATAATGCACGAATGGTCTGTTACGGAATACATGCCCGTGGTCACATGTCACGGAATGCCGCCCGTATCGGTCATAAATGCATGTGGTCATGTTACTTGAATGTATGCCCATGGTCATGTCATTTAAATGCATACCCGCAGGGACTCTGTCACAAAATGCTACCGTGGGTCATATCATTTAAATGATGCCCATGGTCATGTCACGAAATTTCGCTGTGGTCATGTCACAAAGTCGCATGCCCATGGTCATGTTACTAAATGCTGCCCTGGCCATGTCACAAAATAATGCCCATGGTCATGTTACAAAATGCTGACCATGGTCATGTCACGAATGCCGCCCCTGGTCATGTTACTAAATGCTGTCCATGGTCATGTTATGAAATGATGCCTGTGGTCATGTTACGAAATGCTGCCCCGGGTACATTACAAAATGCATGCCCGTGGTCACGTTACGAAATGCTGCCCGTGGTCATGTGAAGAAATGCTGCCCATGGGCTATTTTACGAAATGCTGCCCGTGGTCATGTTACGAATGCTGCCCGGTCATGTCATGGAAATGTGGCTGGTCACGTTATTTAAATGCTGCCCATGGTCATGTTATGAAATGCCGCCCATGGTCATGTTACATGAGATCAAAATGCATGCCCGTGGTCACAAAATTTAAATGCCGCACGCATCATGTTACGAAATGCATGCCCATGGTCATGTTAAAAAATGCCGCCCATGGTCATATCACAAAATGCATGCCCGTGGTCATGTCATGGAATGCATGCCGCGGTCATGTCACCGGAATGCATGCCCGTGGTAAATGTCATGGAATGCATGCCCGTGGTTATGTCAGAATGGCCTATGTGGCCATGTCAATTAAATGCCGCCCATGGTCATGTGACAAAAATGCTGCGCCTGGCTATGGCACAAATGCATGCCCATGGCCATGTAATGAAATGCCGCCTGTGGTCATGTCACAAAATGCATGCCCATGGTCATGTTACTAAATGCATGCCTAAATGGACATGGTCACAGAATGCATGCCCATGGCCATGTCAAGAGTTGCATTATGGTCATGTCACTTTAAATACTGTGCATTGTAATGTTACAAAATGCATGCCATTGACCATGTCACGAAATGCTACCCATGGCCATGTCACGAATGCATACCTGTGGCCATGTCACAAAAATGCCCATAGCCATGTGAAATGCTGCCCGCTTCCATTTCATTAAAAATGAATGCCCGTATTACATGTCACTAAACGCTGCCCGTGGCCCAATCACAAATGCTGCCCGTGGTCATTTATGTAAATTTTGCCCATGGACATGTCACGAAATACTGGCCGTGGTCATGTCAAAATGCATGCCCCCATGGTCATGTCACAAAATGCTGCCCATGGCCATGTCACGAAATGCTGCCCGTGCTCATGTTAATTAAATGCTGCCCATGGTCATGTTACGAAATGCATGCCTATGGCCATGATAACGGAATGCATGCCCGCGGCCATGTTACGAAAAAGGCGTATGTAACATGTAATAAATGCATGTCCATGGTCATGTCACGAACGCATGCCCGCAATATGGCACTAAATGCATGCCGTGGCCTGTCACAAAATCGCATGCCCGTGGCCATGTCAATAAATGATGCCCGTGGCCATGTCACAAAATGCATGCCAGTGGTCATGTCACAAAATGCCCTGCCCATATTTACAGGAAATGCCGCCCCTGGTCTATGTACTTAAATGCTGCCCATGGTCATGTTACAAAATTCTGCTTGTGGTCATGTTACAAAAATGTTGCCTGTGGTCATGTTAAAATGCTGCCGCCCATGGTGATATTACGAAATGCTGCCCCTGGTCATGTATTGAAATGCATGTCCCATGTCAATGTCATAAAATGCATGCCTATGGTCATGTTGCTGAATGCTGCCCGTGGTCATGTGGGATGGAATGTTGCCCATGGTCATTTTACCTAAAATGGATGCCCATGGTCATGTTACGAATGCCGCCCATGGTCAGGCGTTGAAATGCATGCACGTGCCCATTTAATAAAATGTTGCCCATAGTCATGTTACTAAATTCTGCCTATGGTCATTTTACTAAATGAATGCCCATGGTCTTGTTACAAATTGTTGCCTGGTATGTTACGAAATGCATGCCCGTGGCCATGTTCATGAAAATTCTGCCCATGGTCACATTGCGAATGCTGCCCGTGGTAATGTCACAAAATGCTGATTATGACCATGTTATTTAAATGCCGTCCATTGTCCGCGTTACTAAATGCATGCCCGTCATGTTATGAAATGTATGCTATGGTCATGTGAATAAATGCCGCCGTGGGCTATGTCACAAAAAGCTGCCTGTGGTAATGTCAATGAATGCTGCCCGTGGTCATTTTATTTAAATGCATGCCAGTGGTCATCTTGCTAAATGCTGTGCCCATGGTCATGTTACGAAATGCCGCCCATGGTCATGTTATGAAATGTTGCCTGTGGTCATGTCACGAAATGCATGCCCGTGGTCATTTTACAAATGCATGCCAATGGCAATGTCATGAATGCGCGTGCCCATGGTCATGTCACTTAAATGCATGCCCATGGTCATGTCATGAAATGCCGCCCATGGCCATGTTACAAAATGCCGCCCGTGGTCATGTCAGGAAATGCCGCCCGGGCCATTTTCATGGAATGTATGGCCTGCGGGTTACGTCACGGAATGCATGCCCGTACATGTCACGGAATGCATGCCCGCAATATGTCACAGAATGCATGCCCGTGGGATGTCTTGAATGTTGCCTCGGGCTACATGTCA
Organism: Huso huso; assembly: GCA_036884735.1. Classification (NCBI taxonomy): domain Eukaryota; kingdom Metazoa; phylum Chordata; class Actinopteri; order Acipenseriformes; family Acipenseridae; genus Huso; species Huso huso. The sequence continues at coordinate 11,346 of JAHFZB010000908.1, forward strand.
ACAAAATGCATGCCCATGGCTATGTCACTAAATGAATGCCCTTGGCCATGTCACGAAATGTTGCCCGTGGCCATTTCACAAAATGCATCCCCCGTGGTCATGCTATTAAATGCATGACAGTGGCCATGTCATGGAATGCCACCCGTGGCTCTGTCATAAAATGCATGCCCTGGCCATGTCACAAAATGCCGCCCGTGGTTATGTTTCACGGAATGCATGTCCGCATTGCAAAAATGTTTCCCCCGAACAGTGGCCATGTCACGGAATGCATGTCCGGTGGCTATGTCACTTAAAAGCATGCCCTGGCTATGTCACGAATGCCGCTGCGGCCATGTTATTTAAACCCTGCCTGTGGTCACATTGCGAACGTTGCCCCTGGTCATGTTACTTAAATGCTGGCCACAGGACGTGAACAAATGCTGCCCGTGGTCATGTAATGAAGTATGTCCATGACAACAATACGAATGCATGCCCGTACATGTAAAACATTTAAATGCATGCCTATGGCCATAAAACAGAAATGTAATGGCCATGGCTATGTCACGAATGAATGCCTGTGGCTATGTCACAAAATGCCCATGCCCGCGGGCTGGCGTCACAAATGCCGCAAGTGGCCATGTTACTTTAACCCCGCCCGTGGTCACGTTATTTAAATGCGCCCCAATCACTTACAAAAATGCTGCCTGTGGTCATGTTACTTAAATGCTGCCTGTGGTCATGTTACAAAATGCATGCCGGTGGTCATGTTACAAAATGCAGCCCGTGGTCATATCACTAAATGCATGCCCGTGGTCATGCCACCCAAAGTACGCCCATGGTCATGTGACGGAATGCATGCCTATGGTCATGTCAAAGGTACCATGCCCGTGGCCATGTCACAAATGCATGCCCATGGTCATGTCACTAAATGCCGCCTATGGTCATGTCACAAATGCATGCCCATGGTCATGTCGCAAACGCTGCCCATGGCCATGTTACGAAATGCATGATTATGGTCATGTTACGAAATGCTGTCCATTGTCATATCACTTAAATGCATGCCTATGGTCATGTTATCACCGGGCATGCCGCCTGTACATGTTACTAAATGCCGTCCATTGTCATGTTATGAAAATGTATGTCTATGGTCATGTCATTTAAATGCATGCCCGTGATCACATTACAAAATGCCGCCCATGGGTCACGTTATGAAATGCATGCCCATGGCCATTTCATTTAAATGAATGCCGTGGCCATGCGTCACAAAAAGCTGCCTGTGGTAATGTCACGGAATGCTGCCCGTTGTCATGTCACGAAATGCTGCCAGTGGTCATGTTACAAAAACGCTGCCCATGGTCATGTTACTAAATGCTGCCCTGGTCATATTTGAAATGCTGCCCATGGTCAAATACATGCCTGTGGTCACATTGCGAAATGCATGCCCTGGTCCTGTCACGAAATGCATGCCCGCGGGTAATGTCACGAAATGCCCGCGTGGTCATTCACGAAATGCATGCCCATGATCATCTTCACGAAATGCTGTGCCTGGTCATGTCACAAAATGCTGCTGGTGGTCATGTTATGAAATGCATGCCTATGGTTATGTTACGGAATGCATGGTCCGTCACGTTAAATCATGCCGTGGCCATGCGGAATGCATGCCGTGGCCATTTCACAGAATGCATGCCCGGTCATGTCACGGAATGCATGCCCGTGGCCATGTCTTGAAATGCATGCTCGCGGGCCATGTCACAAAATGCATGCACCCGGCCATGTCACAAAAAGCATGCCCATGGCCGAATGCATGTCGCGGGCTAAATGAATGCCCATGGCCATGTCATGAAATGCATGCCCGCGGGCCATGTCATGAAATGCATGCCCTTGGCCATATCACAAATGCCGCCCTGCCCGTGGTCATGTCACATTTAAATGCATGCCCGTGGGCTCTGTCATGGAATGCATGCCCGTGGTCATGTCACGGAATGCATGCCCGCGGGCTATGTCACGAAATGCATGCCCGTGGCCATTCTACGAAATTCTGCCTGTGGTCACAATGCGAAATGCATGTCCCCTGGGCGTCACAAAATGAATGCCCGTGGTCATGTCACAAAAATGCTGCCTGTGGTCATGTTGCAAATGCCGCCCGTGGTCATTTTACATAAAATGCTGCCCTGGTCATGTTACAAAATGCTGCCTATGGTCATGAACGAAATGCTTCCCGTGGTCACATTACGAAGTGGTGCCCATGGTCATGTTATGAAATTCTGCCCATGGTCCAGATTACAAATGCCCGCCCATGGTCACGTTACGAAATGCATGCCCGTGGCCATGTCATGGAATAAATGCCTGTGGTCATGTCATGGAATGCATGCCCGTGGCCAGGTCACAAAAATAATGCCCGTGGCCATGTTATGAAACGCTGCACCTGGCCACGCACAAAATGCATGCCCCTGGTCCATGTCAAAAATGCATGCCTGTGGCCATGTCACGAAAATGCACGCCCATGGTCATGTCACAAAATGCCGCCCATGGCCATATCACAAAATGCTGCCCGTGGTCATGTCACAAATGCATGCCCGTGGCCACGTCATGGAATTCATGCCTATGGTCATGTTCAAAAATTCCCGCCCGTGGTCATGTGATGGAATGCATGCCCATGGTCATGTCACGAAATGCCGCCTATGGACATGTCAAAATGCTGCCCATGGCCATGTTATTTAAATGCATGCCTATGGTCATGTCAAAAATGCCGGGGCCATGGTCGAAAATGTTGGCGCCAAAATGCTGTCCATTGTCATGTTATGAAATGCCATGCCAGTGTCTATGTTAATTTTTCCCAGTGGCAACATTGTCACGAAATGCATGCCCGTGGTCGTCATTAAAAGCATGCCCGTGGCTATGTCACAAATGCATGCCCGTTGGCCATGTCTTAAATTTTGCCCTGGTCATGTCAAGAATTGCATACCCGTGGTCATGTCACGGAATGCATGCCCTTGGCCATGTCACTTAAATGCTCCCGTGGCCATGTCAAAATGCATGTCCATGGCTATGTCACTAAATGCATGCCCATAGCTACATGTTATTTAAATGCATGCCTGTGGTCATTTCACGAAATGCATGGCCATGGCTATGTCACGAAATGAATGCCCGTGCTCACAAAATGCATGCCCGTGGCTACGTAAAAATGCTACAAGTGGCCATGTCACAAAAATGCAGCCCATGGTCCTATGAATGCTGCCCTGGTCATGTCACAAAATGCTGCCTGTGGTCATGTTACAAAAATGGTGCTCATGGTCATGTTATTTAAATGCTGCCCATGGTTATGTTACTAAATGCTGCCCTGGGTTACGAAATACCGCCCATGGTCATGTTACTAAATTCTGCCCATGGTCTTGTTACGAAATGCTGCCCATGGTCATGTTACTAAATGCCGCTCATGGTCAAGTTACTAAATGCTGCCCATGGTGATGACACGAATGTTGCCTATGGTAATGTTGTGCACTGCCACTTAAATTGAATGTTTGGTCCACATGGTACAATAAACGTACATGTGTTGCACCTTAATTCAGCAGCACGGAAGCCCGGCCAGGTTCCAAATACATTTCGAGGTTCTTATTCGCTGGAAGCGCAGCGTTGTTAATGGAAAGATTGTTTTAGACAAGTAAATAGTACCTTTGTTATGTAGGGGGTGCTGCTTACCTGCCTTGTGAGTTCCTGTCGCCTCCTTAGTTCCTGTTTAGGACTCTATTCCTTGTTTTGAAAAGTCCACGCGTTTCTTTTTCCGGGAGGTTTTGCCATGGTAGAGAGATCCTGTTTACCTCGACTGTCGCTCTTGTTGGAAGTTGTTTTGTTTTTTATCAGCAAGTGCTTTGTGCCAGTTTCAGGCTGTTTAGCCTGTGTCGTTCACCTCTGCTGCTCACGATCGCTAAAGTCTGGAGCCGGCTTGTAATGCACCACGCTGCTGACGGTGTTGGTTTTTCAAGTGCATGTTCATAGTTTTGTGGATTACTGGTCATCGCCTTCTGAGAGGATCTTCAAGCAAGCGGTACCCAGGAGTTTGGTGAGATCGTTGTTTTTTTATTTTGTTATGGACTGTTCTGTTTTTTTTTTTGTTTTATTTTGTTACTTTGTTCTCGCAGTGGATATTTTGCTGGCTTGTTTATGTTTTTTTTTTTTTGCTCGGAACTTCTTTTCCATTTTGTTTTGTTGAACAGTTTCAATTATTTTAGCCAATAAATGTTTAACGTTATCCGTGTTTCTATAGTGTATTTATTGGGGATCTCGCCCTGATGCACTGTCGCCGCCTCTTCCCCTTGTTAATAATTTGGGATATTTGATACAGGGAGGTAATCCCGCCGCTGGGATTAGTTTTGTGCTAAGAGCGAGACGTTACAGATTGGCGGCCCATACGGGAGCGTTAGACATTTTGTTTAGGCTGAGTTAATGGATTTTCAAGATGGCAGAAGGTGAAGATCACGAATATGTACAGGATAGTAGGGATTTTGCAAATTTTACTGCTGGTCCAGGTGTCACACGTAGACAGCCGCTAGCTGAGTTAACTTCAAAGTTGGAAGAGTTATATATCAGTGAATCCCACAGCTGCTCAGGGAATAGCGGATGATAGTAATGTTCGATTTTGGTTTTATTTTCAGTAGGATGGAGCAAATTACTGCACGATAGACAAACTGGAACATGAAATGTCCATGGCATCTCAGAGCAGTATCAATCGAGGAACTGTTAAGAACATTTATTGATAACAAATTTGAAAGTATTGAGAGTTCTGTGGCTAAAATGCTAGATCAGTTGGAGAGTTCAGTGGTCAGGTGTTTTGAGTGAAGGGAAGTGAAATGGCAGGCAGAATTAGGGATATGCGGAGCAGCACAAGCACCAAAGTATCTTTTTATTCCACGCCTTATCAGCCTTACCAGCCTGATATGGCTGATGTGTCTAATAGCTTTTGGAAGCTTTGTCACTGAGACCTATGGTGACTGAAAGTGTTAGATCCCATGCATATAATTATAAACCACCTATTAAACTGAGTTTTCCAGTTTTTGGAGAGGGTGAAGGTTCCACTGATGTATTGAATTTATAGATGCTCGCCAGGATTTCTTGTCGGTAGTAACCATGACTGAATCAGAAATCTTAGCTACACTGTCAACAGTGTTAAAGGGTTCTGCAAAGAGTTGGTGGATTGCAGAACGCCATAAAATTCAGACATGGGCACTTTTCAAAACTGCTTTTATTGATGCTTTTCTTCCCACAGATTATTTAACTGAGGTGGAGAAAAGGAAGGCGTGATCGGGTTCAAGATCCAGCTGAAAGTGTAAGAGATTTTGCATAAGATTACCGAGCACTTTGTCTTGTGGCGTCCGGTATGACAGAGGTGGAAATAGTAGATAGAATTTGCAAACCCCAAGCTAGCAAGTTTTATTAGGGGGTCGGTGTCGCTGGTGGCAGATTTGGTGAGAGTTGGGGCCATGGTAGAAAGGGATTGGTCCTCTCAGAAAGAGTATTGGGGGAAAGTAAATGCAAAAACTGAGAGAGGGGCAAAGAAGCCGTTGAAAGGATCAGTTAGAATAGCAGCTGATATGTCTGTCATAAACAATGCAAGCACTCCTCAATTAGCACCCACTGGTAATGGCCATCTTTCATTGTTGGCTTTGAAGCTATCTGTGCGGGGGTGGGAAGGTTTAGCATTGATTGACACTGGATGTACGTACACTTTAATGAGGAATAATCTTTGGTTACAGCTTTGTCAATCAAAGGATTGTTTATCTCCAAGTACAGAGAAGTCTTTTGTGTTGGCCAATGGTCAGGCATATACTGCACTGGGCAAGTTTTGTCTGACTTATAATCTTCATGGAGAGTTTTGGTCTGTAGACACCTACATAATGGATGATGCTCATTTAGCTCAGCCTTTAGTTTTAGGACTTGATTTCTAGTCAAAACATCTACATTGCTTGACTTAGGGAAGCAGGTGTATGGAGTAAAGAAGCCTGAGGGATATTCATTTTTTCCATTTTTCGTGAGAATGTATGGGGGCAGAGTGGCAGCTAATGGCACAGCTTTTTTGTGGCAGTTCCCACTAAGGTGGTGAGGAAAGAGCTAGATCTGGGATTAAGAGAGAGACCGATATTAGAATTGAATGTTACGATTGAAGGGCAAGGTTGTTGGAACCACTGATGCTGCAGTGGGCCAGTTTGTACTTTCCCGCTTGGGAAAGACAGACTTAATCCACCATGTGATACTTACTACCGATGAGATTCCAGTGCGTGTCCGAGCTTATCGAGTATCAGAACACAAAAACTATTATAAAGTAACATCTTGATCAAATGCTACAGGATGGCATTGTAGAACCATCCACTTCAGCCTGGGCCGCACCTGTGGTTTTGACCGAAAAAGGATGGGACATTTAGGTTCTGTGTTGATTACCGAGGGTAATAAGAAAACTGACCTTGATGCATATCCCATGCCCAGAGTTCATGACATTTTGGAATCATTAGAGGAGCTGCAGTTTTAGTTCCTTAGATTTGGCGTTTGGTTACTGGCAGGTGGCTGTGAATGATCAAAGTAAAACCAAAACAGCTTTTATTACTCTTTCGGGTCTGTATCAGTTTAAGGTGATGCCATTCGGTTTGAAGAATGCTGCAGTGTCGCTCCAACGCCTGATGGAACAAGTGCTGGTAAACCTGAAGGGTAACAGTTGCTTTGTATACATAGATGATATCATTGTGTACTCTCCCACTAAAGAGCAGCATGTGAGAGATCTGGCATCTGTATTTCAGGCCCTGGATCAAGCCAATCTCACCCTCAATTTAGCCAAGTGTCATTTCTTTCAACCTTCACTTAAGTTCCTGGGTCATATAGTATCAGGAAATGGGTGTCTGTAGATACAGATAAAGTTGGGGCAATAAAGGCGCACCCAGCACCGACCAATCCTCAGGGGGCTGCAAAGGTTCCTGGGGTTGGTGGGTGGTATCACAAGTTTATTCCGCTGACGGTTGAAAAACTGCTCACTGAATCGGCTGAAAAAGCAAAGGGGTGACTGGGTTTGAAGCAAGATAGCTTTGAACAATTAAAGGAAGCCTTGCAGAGAGCTCCTGTGTTGTCCCACCCTGATTTAATGAAACCGTTCCGGTGTATACTGATGCCAGTGATGTGGGATTAGGAGCCGTTCTGGCTCAGGGTGCTCAGAAAAACGAGTGGGTTGTTGCTTATGCATCTCGTGTTTTAACAAAACCTGAATCTAACTATTCCACATCTGAGAAGGAATGCTTGGCAGTTATCTGGGCCATTGAGAAATGGAAGCATTACCTGAAGGGGTGGAATTTGAGGTTGTGACAGATCATGCTGCTTTAACTTGGGTTTTAATTCTCCTAAAGTGACGTCCCCGCCTAACTCGTTGGGCTTTATGTCTAAATACTTTTCGAGTTGTATATCGAAAAGGAAGTTTAAATGTAGTACCAGATGCCTTGTCTCGATCTCCTCAGATAGAAAAGGCAGGACTTGTCGTTTTTTCAGAGGAAAAAAAGCATGTTGCCGTTCTTGATATGCCCTCTGAAATGAGTGATCGCAGAAGCTCAGGCTCAAGATCTTAACCTTCAAGAATTGAAGAAGAAGATGGACGGTCAGCGGTCTGACCGTATAGGGTTTGTGGTTGAACAGGGGTGTTGTATAGAGAATGTCTCACCCAGAGGTGAGGGTCAGCGCCACCAAGTGGTTGTTCCCGGAGTCATTAATTACAATATTTTTACGATACTATCATGACAACCCATTGAGTGGGCATCTGGGTAGAATGAAGACTCTGCTTCGTGTGTTGGAGGTAGCATGGTGGCCTACAATTAGGCGAGATGTTACAAAGCATGTTAAGGGAGTGTATAGCTTGTCAAATACAAGCCATCAAATCAGAAACCCGCAGGGTTTTACAGTCCACCACCGTGGAAGAGCCAGGTTACATGCTAGGAATTTTGATGGGGCCTTTCCCACGCAATAAGAATGGTAATACATGCTTGGTGGTGATTGTGGATTATTACACCAAGTGGGTGGAGGTATTCCCACTGCGTGATGGAAAGACTCATCGCATCGCAGCTTTTAACTCAGGAGATTTTTACAAGGCTTGGGGACACCAAAGTACCTGGTGTCTGACAGGGGGCTCAATTTACCAGTGGTGTTCTGATTGAGGTTTGCAAAAAGTGGGTGTTACACGAAAACTTACTACAAGTTATCACCCTCAGTCTAATCTTACGGAGAGAGTCAACAGAACTCTGAAGCCAATGATAGCTTCCTTTGTGGGTCAAAATCAGCAGTTGTGGGATCAATGGTTGCCCGAATTTAGATTTGCCATAAATTCAGCAAAACAGGAGACAACTGGCTTTACTCCCGCTGAGCTAATGTTAGGAAGGGTTCTTAAAGGTCCTCTTGATCGTTTAGTGTCCAAATCTCCTTCACCTGGGGGAGTCCAGTTACTCTGTGCTTGAGAGACAGGCTGGTATTGCCAAGCTGGTTAGAGCGTGGTGAAGGAAGCTCAAGGGCGCCAGGCTAAAAGTTATAATGCCCGGAGAAGGTGTGTGATATTTAGCGAAGGAGACTTAGTTTGGGTGAGGAGTCACCCAATTTCGGATGCAGCTGTTTTTTTTCCAGCTAAATTAGCCCCAAAATGGTCTGGACCAGCCTCAGTAATAAAAAAACTGGGACCAGTTAATTACAGATTGAAGTGGGTGGATCGTCCTGAGAAGGTCAAAACAGTAAATGTGGTAAATCTAAAGCCATATTTTGGGGTATTAACCCAGTTACCCGGGGGGGACTATGTGGCACTGCCACTTAAATTGAATGTTTGGTTCTACATGGTACAATAAACGTACATGTGTTGCACCTTAATTGGGCAGCACGGAAGCCTGGCCAGGTTCCAAATACATTTCGAGGTTCTTATTCGCTGAAGCCGCAGCGTTGTTAATGGAAAAATTGTTTTAGACAAGTATAAATAGTACCTTTTACGCCATAGGGGGTGCTGCTTACCTGCCTTGTGAGTTCCTGTCGCCTCCTTAGTTCCTGTTTAGGACTCTATTCCTTGTTTTTGAAAAGTCCGCGTTCTTTTTCCGGGAGGTTTTGCCATGGTAGAGCGATCCTGTTTACCTTCGACTGTCGTTCTTGTTGGAAGTTGTTTTGTTTTTTTATCAGCAAGTGCTTTGTGCCAGTTTCAGGCTGTTTAGCCGGTGTCGTTCACCTCTGCTGCTCACGATCGCTAAAGCCTGGAGCCGGTTTGTAATGCACCACGTTGCTGACGGTGTTGGTTTTTCAAGTGCATTGTTCATAGTTTTTGTGGATTACTGGTCATCGTCTTCTGAGAGGATCTTCAAGCAAGCGGGTACCCAGGAGTTTGGTGAGATCGTTGTTTTTTTTATTTTTGTTGCAGGACTGTTTTGTTTTTTTGTTTTATTTTGTTACTTTGTTCTCGCAGTGGATATTTTGCTGGCTTGTTTATGTTTTGTTTTTTTGCTCGGAACTTCTTTTCCATTTTGTTTTGTTGAACAGTTTCAATTATTTTAGCCAATAAATGTTTAACGTTATCCCGTGTTTCTATAGTGTATTCATTGGGGATCTCGTCCCTGATGCACTGTCGCCGCCCTTCCCCTTGTTAATAATTTGGATATATTTGATACAGGGAGGTAATCCCGCCGTTGGGATTAGTTTTGTGCTAAGAGCGAGGCGTTACATGGTCATGTCACTTAAATGCCCGGGCCATGTCATTTAAATGCATGTCCCGGGCAATGTTAATAAATGCCATGTCCAGTGTCATGTTACGTAAATGCAGCCTATGGTCAATGTTAATAAATGCCGCCCATGGCCATGTCACGGAATGGATGTCCATTGTCATGTTATGGAATGCATGCCCATGGTCCATATTATGAATGCATGCCCGGCCATGGGAAATGCATTCCAGTGGCCATGTCACGAAATGCCGCCCGTGGTAATGTCACAAAATACTGCCCGTGGTCATGTCACGAATGCATGCCCGTGGCCATTTCACGGAATGCATGCCTGTGGCCATGTCAAGAATTGCATGCCCGTGGTCATGTCACGGAATAAATGTGCCTTGTCATGTCACAAAATGCTGCCCGTGCCCATGTTACTAAATGCAGGCCGTGGTCACGTTACGAAAATGCATGCCCGTGGCCATGTCACGAAATGCATGCCCGCGGGCCATGTGACAAAATGCATGCCTGTGGTCATGTCACTTAAATGCCCATGGCTATGTCATGGAATGCATACCCGTGGCCATGTCACGAATGCATGCCGTGGGCCATGTCACAAATGCATGCACATGGCCATGTCACGGAATGCATGCCCGTGGCCATGTCACAGAACGCATGCCTGTGGCATGTCACGGAATGCATGCCCGCGGGCTGATGTCATGGAATGCATGCTCGTGGGCCATGTCACAAAATGCCGCGCCTGGCCATTGTCACGCAAATGCATGCCCATGGCCGCGTCATGAATGAATGCCCGTGGCCATGTCACAGAATGCATGCCCGTGGCTATGTCACGAAATGCATGCCCATGGCCATATTATGAAATGCATGCCCGTAATATGTGTCACGAAATGCATTCCCATGGCCATGTCACGAAATGCATGCCCGTGGCAATGTCACAAATACTGCCGTGGTCATGTCACGAAATGCATACCGTGGCCATTTCATCGAATGCATGCCCTGGCTATGTCAAGAATTGCATTCTCGTGGCCATGTCACTTAATACTGTGCCTTTGTCAATGTCACGAAATGCTGCCCGTGCCCATGTTACTAAATGCAGCCCGTGGTGACGTACAAAAATGCATGCCGGTAACGTTATGAAATGCCGCCCAGTGGCCATGTGACAAAATGCTGCCTGTGGTCATGTCACGGAATGAATACCCGTGGCTATGTCATGGAATGCATGCCCGTGGCCATGTCACGGAATTCATGCCCGTGGTCATGTCACAAAATGTATGCCCATGGCCATGTCACGAATGCATGCCCATGGTCATGTTACGAATTGCCGTGGCCATGTCACTTGAATGCATGCCCGTGGCCATGTCACGGAATGCATGCCCGCGGGCCATGTCACAA